>VSMD01048832.1:0-15196 GCA_008750895.1 Mirza zaza
CAACCATGGTTTAAGCATAAAGGGGCCCTGATGTTATTTGGCAACTTTGTTCTAAATTGTGTCCAGTTTATGTTATTTCATATCACACTAAATAAATACTTTAAGAATCTGATAAAATTTCTTTTTTCTAGCCTTGTGTGTAATTTTATATTTTAATATGCACTCAATGCCCACAGTCTCTCCCAATAGGTTTGGATGTGTGTGTCTGCAGGTTCTTGTATATAATTTTGATGGAGGATAGTTTATGGGGTATGAAAAAGTAGGCCAATCATTGTAACTATGCGTGGACTCATGGTGGCAAATACAAGTGAAAACTGCGCTGAAGCAATTGCGCTCCAAGAAGACACTCCATTTTGTCCCTAAATTAAATGAGTGCCCTATTTTTTGTATTCCTTTCCTCTAACCTTAATAGTTTACTTCACAGAAACATATTTTGCTCTAAATTGTTTTTTGTTCCTTATACTTTATAATATGTAGTTAAATTGTTTATTTTATATACTTGTTATGGACATATATAACTTATGTATTGCTTATAATTATATTATTTACCCTTCTGTTTAAAATATCACTGCTTCTCCTATAAAGATAAAACAAAAATTGAAAAAAACCCTAAAGTGGTGTTTTAAAATGTAACCTTATAAATGAATGATTCTAATATTTAAAAGTATTTTATCTATTGAAAGTATGGGAAATAGAATTAGGGGACATAGTTATTAGCATGAAGTCATTTGCATAGATTAAATAATTAAACAGTGGAATATGCTCCTTCACATTGAAATTGTATTTGATTCATATTTGTGCTTTTCATTTGAAGATGTGAATCATCTGGGCACAATACTTTACGTAATATACTATTTTAAACAGCTTGTAAATGTTTGGAATGGGTTCAAAAAAACATTGACAATGTCAAATATATTTTAAATCACCAGATTAAAAATTATGTATAATATACTAAGTATAATACTTATTATTGTATTGAGATGCAAGAAAATTTTGCCTTGATATACTAATATTTTTCCTTTGAGCACATGTAGAATTTTATAAGTGAATATGCACATTTCCCACAAAAAATACTATAAGTAACAAAACAATTTTAAAAATTAAAGAATTTGCCACTGAAATGTTTATTCCAATGTGAACATTTTGTTTTTAGTATGTGTCTTGTAGTTAATAATATATATGAAAATTCATTTCTTAATTAAATAAATAAGCTCCAGAAATATTAAAGCAGGATAAAAAACTGGAACTACATTGAATTGCAGTGAGATCTTGATGGCTTAATAAAATGTTGAAATAATAATTAATAATTGGCAGAGGAAAATATTAAATGGTAAAAATCTCTTAAACTCAATGTTGACCTTTGAAAGAAATCATATTTTAAGGCACTATCTTCAATTGAGAAATGAAGTGAAATCATATTTTTTCTTACTATCAACATTTTGTAAAATTTTTTGTAAGTTTCATAATTTTAGCAATATGTAAATTGTAAAAGATTTTATAGATGTGGTAACAGAAAAGAGCATACTGTTTTTGGACATAATATAAAGTATGCAACATTTACATTTTACTTTTCAAATGTCTAGTGTGAAGTAATATAAGAATATGAGGAAGCTATATTTCCAAGCATTAATATATTAATATTTAGAATGGAAGCTAATTCATTTGGCCTTCAATCAAAATTATATTAACCAGCACATTCATAGCAATATTTATTGTTCATGAGAATGACCCAAGATACTACACTATTCCAATTGACTTCTACATCAATCTAGACCAATTACATTGTTTTATTGTGGCTTTATTGAGAGAGAGAGAGAAAGGAAATGAATTAGATTGATCAGGCCAAACAAAGTTTCATAAACTTGTTAACTATGGTGCTTGGAAAGCCAGCATGATGTTTGGAATAGGTGTTTGATTTACGTGTCAGGAGATCTAAGTACCAGTTCCAGTTCTCATTTCACTTACATGAGACCGAGGTATGTCATAGCCCGATTACAGGACAGGTGTGACACAGAACATAAAATAATGACACAGACACACATGGACATGACAATGACTCGAGTGACCAATGCACTGGTCACTTTATTTTTATACCCCCCAGACCTAAGTTTAGTTCCTTGTACGTGAGCATCTGAGCATAACAGCGATATCAGCCAATTCTGGAGTTGTTTCAAAAGGGAACAATTTCTCATGGTCTCAGACCTCAAAATGCTTACTAAAGTTAAGGTGCCAGACAGAGCTCAAAAGCCAAGGCTGAGATAGGCAACATAAAACAATGCAGCCATTTGAAGTGCTTCTTGGTCTCAATCCCAGGTGGCGGCTCCTTCCTGGCCCCCACGGCTGTGCTGTCTTAGGTCGCCCCCCTCCATGGGGAGTCTTACCCATCATTGACTACCAACCATCAATCGGGGGACAGTTCTTGGGAGAGTTCTTCTTGTTCTTGTTCTCATGGCCTCCAGACTCCCACCACGGGGGCCCTCCGTGTTGGAGTTGGGAGCGTTTGCTTATGTGCAACAACTCAGGCCTCTTGTCAAGTCACAAGGCAGCAACTGTGTCTGAAGAAAATGCTGACTTCTGCTGCGTCAGGCAGCACACGTACATAACAGACTATAGTGAATGATTAGTATAAGGCATAACACCAGAATCAGCCCCCAACAGAGGTAACTCAATAACCTCCCTGGCTCCAAATACACTACCTCATTTGTATGATGAGATGGTGAGACTAGATGATGTCTTAGATTCTTGATAGCTCTAAAAATGTCTATATGCTGCCACTCCTACATTTTCTTCAAGAGATTCTTAAAATGTTTAATAAATTTTTTTTAAAAGTGTTCTTTTGTAATAAATATTTCTAATTAAAAATGAAATATTTAGGCTGGGGGCAGTGGCTCACGCCTGTCATCCTAGCTCTCTGGGAGGCCAAGGAGGGCGGATCGCTCAAGGGCAAGAGTTGAAACCAGCCTGAGCAAGAGCGAGACCCTGTCTCTACTAAAAATAGAAAGAAATTAATTGACCAACTAAAACTATATAGAAAAAATTAGCCAGGCATAGTGGTGCATGCCTGTAGTCCCAGCTACTGAGGAGGCTGAGGCAGGAGGATCGCTTGAGCCCAGGAGTCGGAGGTTGCTGTGAGCTAGGCTGACGCCACAACACTCTACCCTGGGCAACAGAGTGAGACTGTGTCTCAAAAAAACCCAAAAAAACCAAAAAAACACATTTATATATCAATTTAATCCTTTAATCCACAATTATTGAATTTTTACCATGTGGCAGGTACTATGTATAATTATGAATAGAAAATTTACAGTTAAATAAATAAAGAAGTTGATGAAAACAGATGATTATGATATAATTTTATAATTGCCATAATAATATATTAGTTTAACTTTGAAGTAAGATGAAAGAGTACGATATTAAAATATCTTGAGGGTTGAGGGTTTTTAATCCTTATGTTTTGAATATTTACTCTTCAAATATTTTTCTTTGGGGGAAACAGTGCTTTTATTTATTTATTTATTTATTTAAAATATTAAGGGGATTCAAATGTTTTTGGTTACATGGATCACTTTTGTAATGCTTGAGTCATGGCTATAAGTATGCCCATCTCCCAAATAGTGTTCACTGTACCTGTAAGGTAAGTTTTCACCCCTCCCCTCCTCCACTCTTTCCTCCTCCCCGCTGCTTGATTTCCATTGAGTTTTACTTCCCTTTGTGCACATGTGTTCTCATTGGTTAGTTCTAATTTAATAGCAAGTATATATGGCATTTGTTTTTCCATTCTTGAGATACTTCACTTAGGAAAATGGTCTCCAGTTCCATCCAAATTGTTACAAAAAGCATTGATCCCTCCTCTTTTATGGCTGAGTAGTGTTCTATGGTATACATGTACCACATTTTCTTGATCCACTCATGAACTGATGTTATTTTAAACATTGTTTTAAAATTTTTTTTTCAAGTAGACCTATGGGGTCACTTTCTGATACTGCTGTTATCAATAGAATTTTTGTTTTGAATGTGAGCTATATGAATTTAATAAAATTTTGTCTTATTATATTAAGTATAATATTAAATATAATGATTAAATATTAATTATTAAATATATTAAATATATTATGTTAAACATATAAATATATATTAAAATATAAATTATTAAAATGTAAATATATAAAATTGTTAAAATATAAATTATTGAACTATAAATATATATTAGATATATTATTAAATATATTATTGATGTTATTAAATATATTATTATTATATTATAATATTAAATATATATTAAATATTAAATATAATGATTTATTTACAAATACTTTGGTAAAAGGTGAAAGATTTATGCAATCTGAAGAGAAACAAGAGTATTGCAAATACTTTAAAAACGCATAACCATATTAAACCTGGAAAGTAATTATCCTTAGGGAAAACAGAATATTTAAAATTGCGTGCTTATTCATTCATACTTCTTTTTATTGTTATTCAGTGGTACGTTTACAAGAAAGAAGTAATTTAAAAAGAAATCAGAGATAAGTATATTGTTTGGAATCATGGGTACTTACAAAATAAAAGTGAAATAACGATATGAATCTATTAGTTGGTTCCTAGCGGAAAATCGATTTACCATCCGTATATTTGAAATTATAGAATGGCAAGAATTGTGGCCTCGAAAGTAAACAAACATGACACACTCTAAGATGATTAAAAATGGGTTGAATCTGATTTTTAAATGAACTTTTATTAATATGTTAGTAATCTAAAAATAAGTCATTTGTTTTTCACAAGCTTATTTTAGCATTTTCTTTTTGCTCAATTATATTGGAATAATCAATTTGAAAGAACAGAAGTGCAAAGGTCCAAGCTTGCGTTGTAGTGTCCACAGATGATTTCTAGATAGAAGAATAGGTAAGCAGATAGGTAGATGTCTAGATATCCACATACATGTAGACATAGGTATGGATGGCATGGTACCTTTCCTGATATAATTTTAAGAAAAATAAATAAGAACAGACTTTTGTTATTAAATGTTATTAATATATAACATCTATACAGAGAAGTACACAAAATGTTTAGATTTGAAAACATTTTAGCAACTGTCACCTATATCAAAAAATAGAACATTTCTAGAACCCAAGAAGTTCCCCTCACGCCCCCTTACCATCATTCGTATGTACAAAGGATAAGCACCATCTTGGCTTCTAACACTATAAATTATTTTTGCCCAATTTTGAACTTTGTATTGATGGAAGCATAATAAATTTCACTCAACATTTTCTTTGTGAGATTTGTTCACATTATTCTGTACCATTGCCTTTAATTTATTCTTACTGTGGTCCAGTATACAAATGCTCAGTTTACTTATACATTGCATTATTGATTGCCATTTGTGTATTTTTCTGTTTGAGGTTATTAAGAAGGTTGCTGTTATGAACCACTTTGCAAGTGTCTTTTGGTACACACATGTTCACATTTTTGTTGGCTATGTACCTGAACTGTAAGATGTTCCTACGTTTACTTATGTAGATACTTTCAAATAATTTCTAAAGTGATTGTACCAATTTACAATCCCAGGTGCAGTGTATGAGAATTCCAGTTTCTCCATTGTTTTGTCAAAACTTGGCATTTTCTGGCTTTCTATTCTTATAAAACATGTTCTGGTGAGTAGGGCATAGTATCGTGTTATGCTTTTAATTTCCAGCTCCTTGATAAGAAATTTGAACACTACTTTATGATTAGAGGATGCTTAGATATCTTATTGTGTGACATATCTTTTCAGTGTTGCTCTTGCCATTTTAATATCGGTTTGTAGAATGTCTTTATATGTTCTAAATAAGAGCCATCCGTTGAATATATGGGCTGCGATTATGTTAGCCAATATTTTTATAAATGAAGAGATCAGAAAGTGAACGTCTTCCTGAGAGAAAATTATGTAAGAATATATCCTTATTTCTATTTGAAAATTAAGTGTCAGTCCTGATATTAATATTAAATGTTAAGACATCAGAAACTCAATGTGGGCGAAATGTGGGTTATGTCCTTTAGGAAAGCCTTCGACTTTTCAAACAAAATGTTTTGGGTGATTAAAGAAAATAAACTTTATTTCTGGAAGACGAGACAATTGAAGTGGTCTGTATGGAAGGGATATCTTAGGAAAATGTGGGCAAAATTGAAGAAATGATATGATAATGGCCTCGATGCAGGCACTGATAACAAATTGCACCACTCCTTCACCCAAACTCCTGATGTTTTAGAGGCATTTCTCTTGCTACAATATGGATTAGGCAAATTTCCTCTAAAATATTAACATTGCTTTTTTAGTTATTTAAGTGTGATTTGGGTCTCCAGAGCAAAAAATTGAACTCAAAAGGACAGCTTCCTTCTTTGGGCACCACTGTTTCGTAAATGAAATGCATTGTGCTTATCAATATTCTAGCATTTCATGTGTGTAATCAATGACTTATAAAATTACTCAAAAACTATTTCGAGATAACCTAATGTAACTCTGAAACAGATGAAGTAAAATAAATGTTTTAATGAGAAAACATTATGTTTTAATGAGAAAAATAAAGCCATAAAATTTGGGTGCTATGAATAAAAAATGGTCCTGAGCAGCAATTGTTTCCATTCTCAGCCACATTCATGTCTAGTGAAAAGATGAGGGCAAACATGTAAAAATAGGGAAAAAAATACCAGTTGTTCCTCTGGGCTAGGAATTTATTTCATTGCTTAAATTTCCAACATGGGCATTTATTACTTTGTTATTAAAATATCAGGTTAGAACAAACAAGTATAGTACTATTCTGGATGGTATTTTTTTATCATATAACCAAGAAATAGTTCGTAGATGACAAGTCTTGATAAGTGCGATTAGATATACATGTCTATTTTGCAAATTAAATAGTAAAATATTATTTTCCCCTGAATATCAAATAAAGTTTCTAGGAACTTTACAAACTTTTGAAATATGTGCATTTATAGATTTGTAGTAAGTGATATAGTTTCATATGATCATGCATTTTATTGAATTATGAGAAACAATAATCAATTCAGTCAAAGTGGTGAAGTAATATTTTGTTTCATTTTGAAAATGGCCTAGAGTATTGGCAGTTTTACAGATCTATATATAATGTATGTATATGTATACTTTTACAAAGTACGCATTTTGTCTTTTTTCACTCAAAGTGAATAAAGATTTTCTCATTTAATTATATGTTTTTGGTTATACTACTTGGTTTTTTTTCTGTACCAGAGGTCATCAAATTTTATCTGGCTTTGTTCATATTATTGTTGTTCTTTTGTTTTCTATGTAATTGAACTGCCTATTTTTTCCTATACCATTATTTCTGGTTTAATCTTCTTGTGTGTTATTTGAACTCTATCATGCTTTGCTTGAATATTGATGTGACCTTGTATAAAACTTGTGCATATTCTGGTTCAAGGGATGGTAACATCCACCACTGATATCAGAAAAAGTATTATGATGTCACAAACTTGATTGGGAGTGAAGTGTGAAAAATCTTTGTACATTCCCACTGAAGTTATTATTGTGATTTTGCTTTTAAATAGTAAACATTTAATAATACTTTACATGTATTTTCAAATAATTACTGTCAGTCTGCATCACGGATAAAGTGCCATTCTTGGACTATTTCATTTTTACCTTTATAACCATCCTATGATGTAAGAAAAGTTTAACTAGTTTATCCAACAGGAACTTAGTTTAGATAGATTCCTCTCTATTGAGTGATGGAGCTAGGATGGTGGCTGAGCCATATTTATTTCAGTCTATTATTTTTTCTTTTTAAAATGATTTTATTTTTTAATTATTTATTTATTTCAGCATATTATGGGGGTACAAATGTTTAGGTTATGTATGTTGCCCCTGTCCCTCCTCCCCACCAAGTCAGAGCTTCAAGCATGTCCATCTCCCAGATGGTGCGCATTGCACCCATTATGTGTGTATATACCCTTCTCCTCCTCCCCCATCTCATCTGCCTGATGCCCGATAAATGTTACTCCTGTATGTGCACTTAGGTATTGATCAGTGAAACCAATTTGCTGGTGAGTACGTGTGGTACTTATTTTTCCATTCTTGTGATACTTCACTTAGTAGAATGGGTTCCAGCTCTATCCAGGAAAATACAAGAGGTGCTAGATCACCGTTGTTTCTTATAGCTGACTAGTATTCCATGGTGTACATATACCACATTTTATTCATCCACTCATGTATTGATGGGCACTTGGGTTGTTTCCACATCTTTGCGATTGGGAATTGTGCTGCTATAAACATTCGAATGCAGATGTCTTTTTTATAGAATGTCTTTTGTTCTTTTGGGTAGATGCCCAGTAATAGGATTGCTGGATCAAATGGTAGATCTACTTGTATCTCTTTAAAGTATCTTGTTATAACTTTCCACAGAGGTTGAACTAGTTTGCAGTTCCACCAGCAGTGTATGAGTGTTCCTATCTCTCCACATCCATGCCAACATTTGTTGTTTTAATAAAGGGCATTCTCACTGGATATAGGCGATATCTCATTGTGGTTTCGATTTGCATTTCCTTGATGATTAGAGATGTTGAGCATTTTTTCATATGTTTTTTGGCCATTATTCTGCCTTCTTTTGAAAAGTTTCTGCTCATATCCTCAGCCCATTAGAATTTTGACTAAAAATATTTAAATTTATAATATCTTAATTTGAAGACAATGAACTTCTTTTTATTTTTATTTTTCATGTGCTATGCTTTCTGTTTGTTTAGTCTTGTTTCATTTTTTTAATTCTTCAGATTGTTTTTCTTCAACTAGTTCTTATTGAATGCGTAACTCCAATGCATTGCTGAGCTGTGATAATCTTGAGCCAAAAACCATCTTTAGAATGTGTGAGACTATAGGGAAATTGCTATAAAGTAGTAACGATTGTTTATTTCTAAGTGAATTATCTTTATCCATTTTATATTAAGTAAATTTGAATCTATACTTATATATATATATGTATGTGTGTGTGAATATGTGTGCGTGTGTGTGTGTATATATATATATATAGTTACTTATAAAACATCTCTTTGAATTAGGAATAATATTTATTTTTATTTTACCCTCTAAAATTCTCTGTGAAAATAATAGGAAATAATTTGATGAAACAATATGAGAAAGTTGAAAGAAAAAACTGCAAAATGCATGCATTGCTTTTTAAAATTGATTTACTATACTTTTGTATCCTCATTGATTTTTAACAATGTGTTTAAAACACAATTCACATAAATTGTCAGTTATAGAGTCAGGAACAGATTTGTCATACTAAAAAGACAAACCTGCCGTAAATAAATTTTTAAAAGGTGGTTGAGCCATGCTTTCCCTGCTATACGCTCCATAGCTCCCCTTTAACTCCTCAAACCCTGAAACATGCATCATTTTTTCTAAACGGTATTCACATTCAGCCACAACCCAAGATACTACCTCTTAGAAGAAATACTTCTTGTGTTCTAAGGGCTATGTTTCCTTGTTTCAAAAGGAAATAATTAAAATAAATAAAAACTTTTTTCATTATGCATATTATTTCTCAAAACCCTGATTGCTGTCAGTAATGGATTATTGTCAGTCTTATCATTTTTATGTGTAGCTGTTGAATAACCCCGACTTTCATGCATTATACATGGAGACCTCGGAATCAGACTTTCAAATATTAGCTTATGATCAAAAGTCTAAACTATTGGAGGTACATCCACATAGTTCATTTTTGACAGAGTTAACGTCCCTACAGTAATTTGGGTTTTTTCTTATATTAATTTTGTTATTTTAAAAACAAGTATGGACATATTTACTAATGATAATATTAGTAAGACATGTAAAGTCCTTAAATATAATGAAATTGAAAAATAGATTTGTTTCATATAATATGCTAGAGTTTGTACATTTTAACATTAAATCTGACAGTGATCAATGACTTCAGGTGTGAAGGATAGAGAAAAAATAAAATTATAGAGACAATATGCTAAATTTTTATTATATATAATGAAAGATGAAAGAGTAAAGCAATAAAGAGATATAAAGTTATTCGATTCTTTTTGAAATTTATTTATATTATTAAATTTTCTTACATTTATTCTCAAGAACACAGAAACTGAATACAAGAGACTCGTATTGAGAAAAAGTAACACTATTCTCTTTTAAACGTGAAGTGTTAGATTACCTTCCAGTTTCCAAGATCTCTTATGTCAATGAGTGTGTGCTTAATGCCAATTTTATTTAGAAATTTTCCTTCAAATGGCATATATGGATGTTTATATTATTGTGATATATGTTTGTGTGTGTCGGGGGACAATAGTTAAACTACGTGACAGGATAAAACGAAGATTTAAATTACCTTAAATCATAAGTATTTCCTATGAGGCCTTTAATCCTCCTTTTGCCATTATTCTGTTAATCATTTATATTTTACTATAATTATATAGAAACACATATATCTACACTAGAAATAATTTCCCTGAACAAAATAAGTTGTATTCAGTATCATCACTGGGAGACAGTAGGTAGGGAAAACCCAAGGTTAGTGTGGTGTTATGGAGAAAGTAATGTCTTGCCCATGAAAAACCACGTCGCTGTTGCTACACACTCACAGTCTTGGTTACGACAAAGGATTTATTATTTAGAAAATATGATAGAGTTGTGATGAGACAAATTAAACACACACTCAATGCATCTAAGCTGGTGAGTCTATTTCTTTGTCTTTGATTATTGCCTAGAAGTTGGTGACTCCCACATTAATAGTCCTACATACTTCTAGGATATAGACTCATACTGTTGTCACTCCTTGTATTAAATGATTCCATCAAACAAGTCGGCATGCTCAGAACTGTGCTCCCTTCCATGTACTTGGCAATGGAGCTTTGTCACTCCATATCTCAATGTTATCACTCATGCTAGAAACCTCAATGGTTTTTCCTTCTCTCCATCAATGATCATTTTCAGAGTTTCATAGTCTTGCTATTTCCAATCGTCTTTCATAATATATTTTCTTCAGACAAATCTTACTGTCATTGCTGAGTTTATGCTTTTATCGTATCAATCATGGTCTTAATGTTCTTGCTTCATGCTGGGAATTTTTCCCTCATGCTGCCTCCTCTCTTAATCATTGTCCGTGGACTTACACAAGAACCTGATATGTTCTATTTCGATGTGAATGAGCAAAACTAGGCAACATTCCCTACACTTGGGGAGCTTGAAAACCTTCTATCGGAAGGTTTCAACAGTAATCAAGATAAATTAATAAATTAAAAAGCATATTAGAAACTGATAACTACTGTGAGAAAAAAAGAACCAGGTCAGAAGGAAAAATGTATGGTTGGAAGGTAGAGGTATTCACTTTAGGTTATTTTAAGTAGACCTAAGAAGATGATATTTGAGCAAAGACTTAAAGGAAGTGAAGGTATAAGCTAGAATATATTTTGAGGAAAAGCATCGCAGATACTAGAACAGCAAGTCAAAGACCTCAGGTAGGGGGATGCCTAGTGTGTTCGAGATCCAGCAAAGAAGCCAGTGGGGTGGGGACAGAGTAAATAAGGAAAAGAAGACAGCAGATGAGTTTGGATAGGTAATGGGGAGCTGGAAAATATTGCTTCTTTCTAGTTCTAGATAAGGTTCTAGCTTTTACCCCGAGTGAATGGGAAGCCATTACAGGGTTGTAAAAAGTGAAATAAGATGATCTGAATTGTGCTTTGCAAAGACCATTCTTGTTATTGAGAAGAGAATATCTTGTTACAAACCTAAAGATCATTACAATACTGCTCTGCTTTAAAATGTTTTTTTTTTAATTATCTTCAGGATAAATTTTCAGTCTCATATAATCCACTAAACTTAGTCTCCTCATCTCCTGATACTATGCATCTCAAGATAGCCGTAGAAAAGCCAGTCTACATATGAGATTCCATAATTAAGTACTAAACCTGTGCACTGAAAACTAATATTGTATAGAAATAGTAAAATGATACAGGTGGAAATGATCCAGACTACTTTGTGTAGCTGTTTGAATATGAGCTTAATCTTGAGGATTGATAAGATCAATTAGTCAAAGCTGAGAACATTGGTCTCTCTAGTCCAAGTGCTGTGGGGTGGAGGATGTTGTGCAGGCAAAGGCATAAAATGCAGAATGTCTAGCTGGGCATGGGGAGAACCTCCCTGTTGGGGAGAAGTGGGAGAGATGGAAGGCAGAGAGTTTAGACTCTCAAGCCAGTTTAAAAGAGGGAAACTTTGTAGATTTTTAAGTCGAAGGATAAAATAATAAAATCAGTTTTCAGACAGTAGCCTGGCTGATGGCTGATTTTTTTGTTGAAAAACAAATGCAAACAATTGCTTTTCAACTTAAGAACTGTGCTCTACTTATATCTTGGGTAAAATTAGTGACTTATGTGAGTTATGCTTTTGACCAAAGAGGGTTTCTATTATCTTCCTAGGAGATTTATGCCTGACCAAAGGAAAGAAAATGGATTTGAAGACAAAGGGAGTTATTGTTCTCCTCTGTGCTTAGGTGTGTGTATTGCTGGTGTGTATCAGATCCTAGACCTTTCAGTGATATTTACCGTCAAACGAATAATATTACTGTGTGACAACTACATTGAACCAAAAGGACATTGTAAAGTTTGATTTATATAATCAAGTTGATGTTTTGTTCGTCAGGTAACAGAAACAAGGACGGGTCCTCTTGGCTGCAGTAACTATGACAACCTAGATTCTGTCAGTTCTGTTCTGGTTCAGAGTCCTGAGAATAAGATTCAGTTACAAGGTATGTAGGTAAAATTTCATTAATTTTTTATAAGTCTGGATGACAATTACCCAGTTGTGATTTCTGTTTTTTAAAAAATAAGCTATATATACAACACTGGCTGTAAAATCTCTTGTAAAAGGCTGATTTTGTAATTTTAACTGACACAAACATTCTAGATCAGATAAAAATAGAAAAATTCATTTTTCTTTTCAAATTAGGTAATATATAGCAATTGAAAATTTATCCTGATAATATTTTTCTTACATCTAGTAATCATTGTTTCAATATGTAACAGTTTCTTCATAGACTTAGCTGAGCTTTGACTTTTTCCTTATAGATTCTTGTAAAAGTTGTACCTACATTTATGCATAGTGTAAAATGAAGTGTTGACATTTTAAATTTAAGTTAATGTAGCAGCCAAGGCTACATCTGTCTTCTGATAAATAGAAATGTACTTAGGAATATATTAACAAAATACTTACTTTTATATTATTTTCATTTTAAAGATAGATTCTGTAATAATATTTTGCTATTTTTCCTATTATCATATTTTATTCGATAATTCAGTAGAGAATGTTTTCTTCATAAGAACATTTAACAAAGACACACGCTCCCCAAAATGGTTATAGGTATCAATTTACATACTTGCTCATTCACACAGTCAAGAGTGGGATATGAATGCACATATGTAAACATTATTAATTGAACAAGTTCAGAAAAGGCATCGTGATGATACTTATTTTCTAAATTAAGTTGACTGATCAAAGAAGTAATTTAAGTTGTTATTCTCCAGTATACCTTTTCGAATTGCATAAGTTAGAACTGTATTTACATTATACAGTTTTACATAAAAATGATTAAAAGTTCCAGAAATCATAACATCTTTTCTCAACTTTTCAATCTTGAAAAATGTAACAGAATTGAGTTGTTTAAATTTATGCTGTTGCCGTTGATTTTGAATTATATAAAAATTACAAAGTATTTCAATATTTAATGCTTTAAATACCATCCAATTTATCAACATCAATTTTAGATTTTATTTTATTGAACTATTTTCTCTAATTTAAATATAATTGCTATCTACCAATGTTACTTGTAATTCTCTACTGCCTACTCCTTTTTAATGTATGGATTAACTTTCCATCAGAATATTAACTTTGATCAAAAAGGATAACAAACATTTATACCAATTTATTTGTTTATTTCAATTGGTTTGTTATAAAATGATTTATTTATAAAATATATTGATTTTGTCTGTGGATTTCTGTGTTCAGTTTTCAAAATAATATTATATTATTATGAAAACACCCTCAGCCTGCTATCTCTCTTGAAAAAAATTAACACAAGGAACAAATGAAGCAACACTTTCCTTTTGTATAATTATTATTTTTACTCTTCTCAATTAATATGAGTAACTCAGAAAACTGCATCTCTACCTTTCACATTTTTGTACTTTACAGGCTAGTATATTTAATTGCTATTGCAACCTCATTTTATGCACCTGTGGGTACAAAGATCTTTTAAAAAAGTAATCAATTTCAAGACCCTCAACATCCCATGTACTCTTTCTTATATTTGATCTGTACCTGCAATCCAATATCACATTGCTTCACCTTTTCAACTTCACCTTTCATAGTAGCCCTTCTTCACTTGACAAAAGAAGGCAAACAACTCACCAATTCTGGATCAGCGTAACCATGGCACATTCCTTTGAAGGGTATAAAAAAATCTAGGGTCACTGTATGGGGCAATTGCAAAAACTGATGTCACTGAAGAATTTTTTATTAAGGTACCACACTATATCCTTGTGCATTTCATAATTACTTAGATAGCTAGTTAGTTAGACATTTGGTTCTATGGGTGGATATAGATATGGATGATAAAGACTTCTGTTCCCTTTTATTGATTTATTGGAACATATTTTCTCAGTGCTTACACATATAAGATGAAAAGTAGAAAAATAGTTTATGCCAAATTGTCATTCTAGTCAAGAGAATAACCTAATGAACAACAAAAGACCTATCCATTAATTAAAGTCATGTGTTCTCAATAAGCTGATTAGATTTGTTTGTTTGTTCAGGATATTATGCGGGTACAAACATTTTTGTTACATGTTATGACTTTGCCACACCCAAACTATGATTTGGTGTGTGCCTTTTCCCCCATACAACTCTCATCAAGTCCATTAGTTGTGAGTTCACCCACCCCACGCCCCTAATCCCTGGAGAATATCACTACCGTGTGTGCACCATAGTGTTGATCAGTTAGTGCCAATTTGATGGCAAGTACATGTGGAGCCTATTCTTCCGTTCTTGTGATACCTCACTTTGGAGGATGGGGTCAACAAGATGTATCCAGGAAAATTTGTTTAAAAAAATTTTTTCAATACATATAACAAATTTAATTTTATTGAATTGTATATTATTAATGATTGTTATGATAAT
>VSMD01048836.1:0-45025 GCA_008750895.1 Mirza zaza
AGTAGCTGGGACTACAGGCATGCGCCACCATGCCCGGCTCATTTTTTCTATATATATTAGTTGGCCAATTAATTTCTTTCTATTTTTATAGTAGAGATGGGGTCTCGCTCTTGCTCAGGCTGGCCTCGAACTCCTGAGCTCAAACGATCCGCCCACCTCGGCCTCCCAGAGAGCTAGGATTACAGGCTTGAGCCACCGCGCCCGGCCTTTTAAAATTCGTGCATTATAAATGAACTAGTATAAGACTATTTGAAGGTAGGCTGAAATAAGTGAATATAAGAATACATATTTGTAAACTATCAGACATATGAAAAGATGATCAAAGAAATGCAGTGTAAAGCGATGAGATTTTCACCTGTTTGATAAAAATCACAGAAGATGGACGACATTCACTATTAGCAGTAATGTGCATTCTAGTGGGAGTATGCATTACTACAGTTGGGACAATAATGTGGCATAATCCAGTAAAATCAGGAAGTTCATATTCTTTGATTCATCAAGGATATGTGAGATTCTTTTACACACACGTAAAAACACAATATATTTGTACAGGTATACAGGTGAGAATATTTTTATTTTGGGTTATATGTTGCATTGCTTGTTTGGGTGGGGGGGAAATGGTGAAAACCCCTGAAGACCTATAAATATGAGAATGGTTGACTAAATCTTAGTATGTATACAGTATGGCATACTTGCAGCTGTTGGAAAAAAGGAGCTCAATCTGTCATGTGTGTTATGGAATGAAGATTATGCCATGTGATAAGGGAAAACAAAAGATACCTAGGTAGAGATAATAACTCAGTTTGTTTAAATACAGAATATTTATATTTTCTATATTGTTTAAATATAGCAAAAAAACCTAAAATGCTTTTATACATCTATAAAAGCATGAGAAAAATGTGAAAAGATTCTCCTAAAACTGTTACTTTGGGAGGAGAGATTGGAGAGGAAAAGAGAAATTATTAAAATTTGATAATACTCTGTAGAAAAGTATACTTACTTGAGATTCTTCCTGTCTCTGTTTTAGCAGAGGTCCTATATATAGGCCGAAATCAAAAACTCCTAATATTGAACACATCCCCCCCACAGGCAGTAGTACTTCTGACAGCAACTTCTGGGTGTCGCATTTTGCTCCTTTCTAAAGCAGAGCATTCACTGTCCCTGTCCCATTTTGCATCCTTGGTGGGGGATGGGGTGCAGGGAATCCACACTTTTAGCTTGCAGGCCATGGATCCAGAGGAATCACAGCCAATAGAAAATTGGCTCTGAGCTGGACGCAGTGACTGGACAGACCTTTGGGTTGTCTCACTGGGGAAATCAGAGAATATGAGAAACATGGAGCAAAGGGGTATCTGGAGCCTAGAAGAATGGAGTGCAGAAAAGAATGGTAATGATCACCAAACATCTACATTCCAGAGTGCTATTTGTTAGGCTTTTGTTGAGGTACTCTAGAACAAACAAACAAACAAACAAAAAAACCCAAACAACCAAAAAATGAGGAACATATGTGGTTTTATGTAGTAATGTTGATGAGAAATTTGCCTTTTATGTGAATCACTCTCCTCTTTATAAGAGCTTACAAAGGTTTTTGTACCGGATCTGTGCATCCTGTGACTCATAGGTTTAGATTTAGCAGCTGAGAGTAACATGAACAGTTTGTGAATTAAGTTTATCTTGTGGAAGACCCTGCAGCCATCGGTGTTTTAAATTTGCCTCATGTCTCACTTTGCTCTTTAACCTCTGTTTTCATTTAACAAGGCCCCTGGCAAGCTAAAAACCTCTTGAAAATGCATTGTTCCTCTCCAAGACATGGCATTTTCCATGTGGTTTGTTCATAAACAATGTCTGTGCTTGTTGAATGTCAGTTGTGGAGAAGTTACAGCTCTGCATTTTAAGAATTATGGGCATCACTCATCATTTAAGAATCTGGCATTGCACATTTAATATAAACCTTTTCAACAACTGACAGTAAAAGTATATTTAGGAGTTATATTGGTGTCCTACAAATTTAACTTTGGAGAGATGAGTACAACTAATAATTGAGTGAAAGCTTTTAGAAATGGAATTTTACCAAGTGAGGCAGCAAGAGTGAACAATTAATCTTCCATGTTGAGTCTCCTCATTATAAGTAAAAGGTTAAAATGATGTTAAAACCTTACCGAGCTTAAGTGGTGCCAGCATTCATCTGATGCCCTAAGTCACTATGTTGGCAACCACCTCTCTATGTTTATCCTGACAAATGACACTTTAGGCAGAGCACTTTTCAGTTATTCATAGAATAGTATGATTAAGAATTTTCAGGATGTTTTGTATCAACAATGAACCAAAAGAGACAATTAAAGGAATGGAAATGTACCAGAAATGGAAACTGAACTAGTATTTCCTAGAAAAGACTTTGTCACTGTCACTGTGGTTATTCATTTAATTGAACTTTTGATTTGCAAGTACATTCTTCTAACAGCTACACAGAAGGCCATATCACACTCATAGACTTAAAAATGATCATCCTAACTATCAGAGATTGACATATTAGTTAAGCTCTTGATTCATTGGGTATTCTCCACTGTCTAGGACTTATTTTTCAGAAAGCATAGAAGCAAGATTTTTTTTTTCTCTAACTAGACAGGCAACCACTAACAACAACCATGCCTCTATTAGTAAAACTCCCCAGATATTAAAAGAAGGAGGAGAAGGAAGAGAAAAGAATGAAGGAAATAGAAAAGTCTCCACAGACGGTTAGCTCCCATATGGAAAGGTCACTGACTTACTAAGAAAAACTATACATAATTTTCCAACTATTTTTTAGCTCTGTTGAAATCATCAACACCTATAGCCTTGGTTGGCCAAAGACAATGATATTTCTCCAGAACAAGTCAATTCAACTCAATAAATATTTATTACCTGCCCTGAGCCACTCGCTGCACCAAGTGCTGGGGAGAAGGGACCCTTGTGCACATGGAGTTTACAATCCAGAGAGCATGCGGGATGAGAGAACCACTGTTATCAACAACTATGAGAACAAGTCTTCACTTGATAGTAACCCTAAATTGAATGACACATTGATGTATTTAGAGCATGATGATTTCTCTAATAATATTTATGTAAGAGTGTTTGTCTTCTGATTTTTTTTGCATCTGGGGAAAAGGAGAGAATAAAGAAGGTCATCGATGTTACCTGCATCTTACTGCAGTCTCATAATTTGTTGTGCTTGCTTAACCAGATTCAAGTCCTTTCCTCAATTCCTCTCATCTGTTTTCCCAAAGAAAATGCCTCGAATGCATTTGGAACACTGTCTTATGTCTGACTTAGAAATGTTGTTAGATGCTGCAGTTAGAAGTTAATATAGCAGTGGTCTGGCAACATCTTAGATTGTGTGCACTCCTTCAGAAAAAAAAAAAAAAAAGAGGATTTTTGAGAATACATCCCCAATATATGTTTGGTTGTTTTTTTCACTTACTTATAAATTATACACACACACACACACACATATATACACACAAAATGCATATATAAATTAAATCTTAAAATGAGATAAAGAGCAAAATACATTTTTGGAATTATTTAGTTAACAAAATAGAAGCCATTCTTCTCACTAAAAATCATTGAAAAATAACCTAATCCATGAATTATGCAAACTTTTACTCACATTTGACTACTATAATCTTTCTTATTATCTCTGATATCAATCAGTTTTCCTTTCAAACTAATCAGAAGCTGCTGAATTTTCATATTTTTTTAACAAATGGGTTCAAAATCCACTGAATTGCTCAATTAAAAGATTGAAACAAGATTGCAAAATGTTTCCAAGTTTTTTTAAAGCATTTTTTGTAGGTGATAGCATTACATAGTCTCAGCAATTAAAAAACGCATTTGGCAACATTTTGAAATATTTGTTTTTAAATGTTCTCTTCATAGCAGTTTCTCACTTGGTGTTAAAATCACCTTGAAGGGGGAAAAAACAACTCTGTGGGTTTTTCTTCTTTCCTTCAGAAAAATCTACTGTGCAACATACTACTGAGAGTCATATATCATTACAGAAAAGATGAGCACATTTAAAGTATTTGTGGTTTTTTTGGTAGAAAAAAGAAAAGGACACATTTAACTGAGACAACTCTTTTAATTTTGTTACAAATGATTTTCACAATTATGTACCATGTCATTACAAAGTCATGTTAAGATTCTATAATTTAAAAGACATCAGGTTATTCAACGAAATTACTAAAGCATGTAAACTACAATATGTCACAATCTCATAAAAAGCAATCTACTGTATGTTGTCAATTCTAAGATGTACATTTTTCATATTTAATATCTCCAGAATTGAGAGAGGTCTTAAGGTATTGCCCGGCAGTATGGTATGCAGTTGTCTGCTGTCCTCAGAAAACCTGGATTGGGCTCAGTGCGCTTGAAGAATATTCCAGAGACAGCAGAGGAGCACTCTTTACTCTTTTAAGAAATGCTAGTTTATCAACACTCTTATGTCAGTGGGACTGATACTGAGTGAAACAAAAAAGTAATCAGGAGTGTTGGACTCTGACTGCAAAGAATATTTTAACCAATCCGTTTTGCTTATATTTTCCCTTTTCTGTACGCACAGAGATAATAAAATATACGTCTAAATACATCTAAAAGGGATATTTCAATAAATAAAATTTAATCAAAAAGATTCTAAGTGACGAGAAGACACTGTGTCATTGTTTGTGTGGCAGTTCTTTCCATTTCTCGCTGGTACTTAAATAACGGTAAGCCTTATAATTGACGAACTCCCAGATTCAATGAAATATTGTCGCGGGCAAAGGACCAGGGCCCTCCCCGCTTCAGGGCGGGCAGGTGTCCTAGGGCCGGTGTCCAGCCGTCTATTAAAAGCTCATTTCTTTCTTATTCTTGAGACACAAAAGAAACACAAAAGAAAGTTCTGACAGGTTCTTCCCGCACTGCAGGGGGCTGTCGCTGGCAGGGCCCACCGCGGGGCCGCGGCGCTGCCGTGTGGTAAACGCTGGGCGGTGCCGACCGCCGAGGAAAGTTCTCTGAGGAGTGTCAGCAGAGTGCCACTTTTCCGTGGCCGTGACAGCCGGGAACGTGATCGTGTCGCGCTTCTCGTACCTTGGGGCATAATTCGCTTCACCATCTCAGCCAGTCCGTGCTCAGTCTCATAAGAGAGCCTTTATCGCCCACATTTGATGAGAGGGGAGACTGAGGTGTGGAGAGGTAATTACCTTGCTGGCGGCGACACGGCACAGCCCACAGGTGGCAGACTCCGACCCGGGCCCCCTCCGCCCGCCGCTCACGGCCCCCGCGGGCCGCCCCCGCGGGCCGCCCCCTCGGCGCGCGCCGGCTCTGGAGCGCCCACCCGGGCGCGGCGGGCGCGGCGGCGGGAGGGCGGGCGCCGCACCGGGGCCGCCTGGAGCGCCCGCGGAGCGCGCGACACGTGCGGCTCAGAGCACCGGGGCTAGTCCGTCCGCGCAGGCCCGGGACCGACCCGCGGGAGGGCGACGCGCGGTGAGTGACCAGTGGGCTGGGTGGGGTGGGGTGGGGTGGGGTGGGCCGGGCCCCGGGATACAGGCCCAGCTGGGAGTCTCAATGCCGGGGCTTCCGAGCCTCGCTTCTCCTGCGGGTGGGGCGGGGGCTTCGGGGCGGCCTGTCTTCCTCGTGGTCCTAGCCCTCTGGGCACCGATGTTCACTTGGAGGTGCTGGCTGGGGGTTGGCTAGGCGGAGGGGAGGGGACGCTCACACTGAGCCTCCAAGGTGCTCCCTGGGGTGGGGCGCAGAGAGGTGGGGCGCAGAGTGGTGGGGATGGCGTCTGGAAAGGCGCAGAGGGCACCGCTCAGGGTCTGCCTTTGTTCCAGACCCATGGGCGTGACTCACTGCTTGCAGATGGATCCTCTGTTAGTTACTGGGGGCTCTCCATAGGCTTGGATGAGGGCGAACTGTCCCTCTCTTGGCTGCGCTTTCCCATGGCCTCTGTGCACAAACCCCGAGTCCCTGCCCGGTCAATTACTAGCAGGATGCTCTGGCCAGGCTCAGTGTTCTGTCTGTGAAATGCGAGGCCCTTCTCACTTTTGGGGGGACCACTAAATATAAACATTGCAAGGGATTATGTATTTGTACAGTTAGATCTAGATCTTACAAATAGTAACCGAAAAGCATGCAAAAAGACTTTCCCTGGTATGTCTGAAGACCAGGGCAAAATTAGTCTTTTTTTTCCCCCACTTTTTCAACTCCAGATAATTATAATCTGCTACTTGTGTGTCCTGTGTAGATGAATATCTTTGTTGAGCACTGACTAACTGGTCCTTTGGGTATATATTGTTATCTACTTCTTTAAAAGTCCAATGGGGGTGAGTATGATCATTCTCATGTTACAGATGTGGAAACTTGCACATTTCACACAGTGGATTACAGGTTTCTGGCTGGAAACTCTGTATCCCTGTTATAAGTACCTCTGGCTTATAACATTATCCACCTCCACTTGAACAAATAAGCATTAGATTCTCATTCCCCATTAGCAAGGAATGCCCTATTTCTCTGTGCAACATATAACTGAAAGGCCCTTAGTGGCTAAGAGCCAACACTTTCCTCCCCTGTTTTAATGTGAAATCCTCAACACAGTCCTATTCCTTTGTTAGGCCAGACAGGCTCTAGAAGAGTTTTCAGCAGCTCTCTATCATGTGCCAAGTTTCTAGAATGTCATAATGGTTAGATAGGGTGGTAAATTTCTATACTTTGGCAAACTGAATCTTTCCTGTATTAGAAGGAGTTTTAGTGTGAAAAACAATTTCTAGAGCATATGTATAATTTTTAAGGAAGAAGAATCCTCTAAATACAGTACCTGTTGAGCATCATTTCTTATTTGTGGACTTATTTTTGTGTTACTACACCTGCTTTGTTCTCTAGCAAATTATTTGTCATCTCTGTGATTACACTCACAGCACTGCTCTCAACTTCTACATATAAACTTGTGCAGACTATCCTGAAAAGAAAACGAGATCCCAGAAAAAGTCTTATATAATTTCCTTTGTTCTTGGAAGTTTATGATGCTCTTTGCTAGTGGTAACAATTTTTTTGTTCAAATACAAAGAAGTATTGAACATATATTGTGTTCAATGCATTTGCTGGGCACTGTAGCAAATAAAAGAAATGTAAGATCCAGTTCATGTCCTCAAGAAGTCAAAATTGGGGAGATAATTATGAGAACATTTAGTATGTCATAAACAATAGGTGGCATGAAGTTGGGAGATGTGAAGTCTAGTTTTAATCAGTCTTTCACTGATGAACCAGATGAATGGACAAAGAGAGAGGTCCAAAGTAAGGCTGTCTAACCTAATTCTAACAATGTCCTTGAAAAGAAATGACACTTTCTTTTGTCTTATCATAAGAGCAGATGATATTGATTGAGCTCTTGCTATATACCAGGCACTGTGCTAATATCTTTTCATTTAACCCTTACAATAATCCTATGAGGTGTGTGCTGTTTTATTCTCAGTTTACAGATGAGAAGACTCAGGCTGAGTAGTTAATTGATTTGTCACAGGCCACATAGCCAGAATTGTCAGAGTAGAGACTAGGGTGTTCTGACCCAGGTCCACTGCTCATTTCGTTACTACTCTAGTTGCTCAAGAGGCTATTCTAGAAGCTTGGACTGAGGTGATGAAAACATGGCTCAATTCATCTTTGAGTTAGTCACTTTGTGGTGTCAACATTGGAGCACTGAGGCTTACTGAGAATAAATGAGGAAGATAATCTTTTTCCTGCAGAATTTAAATAGATGTGGAGCCAGGGCAGCCAGTTAGACTAGCAGAGAATCAAGAGTGGATTTTTATTTTTAATTTTTTAAGGCTAGTCAAGTGAAGCAGTGAGAGTAGAGCAGGAACAAAGGAATCTGTAACTGGTTGTGATCAATTAATTGTAAACACCACTGCACTTGGACCAGCCAAGAGTAGATATTTAGGCCGTGCATGGTGGCTCACGCCTGTAATCCTAGCACTCTGGGAGGCCGAGGCGGGCGGATTGCTTGAGGTCAGGAGTTCAAAACCAGCCTGAGCAAAAGCGAGACCCTGTCTGTACTAAAAAAATAGAAAGAAATTAATTGGCCAACTAATATATATAGAAAAAAAATTAGCCAGGCATGGTGGCCCATGCCTGTAGTTCCAGCTACTCAGGAGGCTGAGGCAGAAGGATTGCTTGAGCCCAGGAGTTTGAGGTTGCTGTGAGCTAGGCTGATGCCACAGCACTATAGCCCGGGCAACAGAGTGAGACTCTGTCTCAAAAAAAAAAAAAAAAAAAGAAGAGTGGATATTTATTTCTCAGGTGATCATGGACTGAGAATGGAAGCACAGAATGTAATTCTAATCCAATTCTGGCTTTACTTCTGGTTTTTCTGTGTTATCATGGTTAACTGGCAGATTTTTCCACCCATAGAATAGAGATGCTAGCAGTTGCTTTATATAATTAACCAAATAGTAACAACTAAATTATATGCTTTGCATTGGGATAAATTGCTAAGTAAATGCATATATAGGATGCTTAAGATTAGAATCTTAATTAACATTTATTTTCAATGATATATAAGAAAAGAAACACATTAAGCAAAATATCAGGCAGAGATACTGAGATGTGGGGTTGTTAGTGTAGAGACTTCAGTGGAATTCTCAATTTATATGAGAAACATTGCGGGATGGTGATAATTAGTATTTTACTTCCCTCCCAAGTGTGCCTCCAGTTTTCTTAAAATAGTTGTGCAATTCCTAGAAAACTCAAAACAACGTAAGTGTAATGTGTTCTTTTTTTTTTTTTTGAGACAGAGTCTCACTTTGTTGCCCAGGCTAGAGTGAGTGCCATGGCGTCAGCCTAGCTAACAGCAACCTCAAACTCCTGGGCTCAAGCAATCCTGCTGCCTCAGCCTCCCAAGTAGCTGGGACTACAGGCATGTGCCACCATGCCTGGCTAATTTTTTCTACATATATTAGTTGGCCAATTAATTTCTTTCTACTTATAGTAGAGACAGGGTCTCACTCTTGCTCAGGCTGGTTTCGAACTCCTGACCTCGAGCAATCTGCCTGCCTCGGCCTCTCAGAGTGCTAGGATTATAGGCATGAGCCACCACGCCCAGCCATAAGTGTAATGTGTTTTAATATTTTTAGTGCCTTTTGGCACTTTGTGAAAAGACTCAGGGGTTGACTTTATAAAGTAAAGCAAAACTTGCCAGGATTTCACAATACCCAATACACAAAGGTAAACCCTTTACCTCCGTGGCACTGTCTCCAAAGGGAGACTTCAAGATTGAGAATGTCAAGGAGAGATCTTTCCAATAAACTAAGGAAAAAAAGTTAGTGAAAGAGATTTAATTTTCCCAATAAATGTTGATTGCCATTTTTAAAACAAGGAAAAGAAGCTTTGAAATGGGAAGTCCCTTGCCACGGTGACAGAGGTAAAACTGGAGGAGCCAAAGATGGTGCCCAGGTCCTCTCGCCCTGGATGCCATACTCTTGCCAGCACATCATCCTTCCCTGGAGAAGGTAGCTTATTTTATACATAGCTCTAAGACGAGGCCCAGAGTGAAGATAGAGAAGGTCAGATTTAGATTTTTTAAACTTTATTAAACATGTGCCATGAAAGTTGTAGATGTGTGGGAGTTAATCAAAGAAAAGAGATCATGAAACAAATAATGTCAGTTGATTTGAAAATGCCTTCCTTCTTCAAGGCTCCCTCCATGTCTTGTTTCTTTTTTGTTTTTCTCTCTTTTCTTACTATGTTGAAGGGATGCTTGTTCAATTTATAAGATAGCTCACAGTGCAAATGTTGGGGTGGGATAATTTGTTTTTGTTTTTGTTTTTGAGACAGAGTCTCGCTCTGTTGCCCAGGCTAGAGTGCCGTGGCATCAGCCTAGCTCACGGCAACCTCAAACTCCTGGGCTGAAACAATCCTCCTGCCTCAGCCTTCTGAGTAGCAGGGACTACAGGCATGAGCCACCATGCCCAGCTAATTTTTTCCATATATTTTTAGTTGGCCAATTAATTTCTTTCTATTTTTAGTAGAGTCAGGGTCTCGCTCTTGCTCAGGCTGTTTTCGAACTCCTGACTTTGAGTGATCCACCCGCTTTGGCCTCCCAGAGTTCTAGGATTAGAGACGTGAGCCACCGTGCCTGGCCTTCACATATATGATTTGTTTACACACAACATTGTAGGAGCCTATTTTGTATGTCAAGTGGGATCTATCTGAAATGGAAGACAAGTAGAACTGACAAAGAAAAGATTCCAGAAAAACAGGAAAGAAGGGAGAAAGGGGTAAAGGAACTTTTTTTTTTCAAGAAAAATGATAAAGAGGTCATAAAGATGGAAAGGAGAAAACAGGCTGAAATGTTTTTTTAAAAGAAACAAAAGTTCAGAAGTCTCCTGCATTTGAGCAAGAGAAGAAGGTTCCTATACCTGAATAAAATTAACGAGGAACCTAAGGACTACAAATGCTTACCAGTGAGAAAATTCAAGGGAGCCTCAGCAGCTGCACAAAAAGAAAACAGGTGCATGCCACATTTGGCTCATGTAAACAGTGTTTGGACTATTTGGTAAAAAGAAGAAAAAGTAGAGCGGATTGATGTGGTGTTACTTTCCCTCCCTTTCGAGCCATTTAACATGACATTGGTAAGGGGATGATTTGACATCATTAAGGGCCTAATGGGGCCTGATGAGCAAGCTTTTGTCCATGTTATGGCTTGTTCTATTTTTCATCCTATGGTAGACTTGGGAGGAAAAAGGAGGTAATGTTTCAGCCAGGAGATTGAAGGTTTTTTCTTGACATAGCTTATGGAAAGCCATGAAGAAGAGAAGATTGGCTCCAATGACTAAGCTGCAAGTTAGCTGTTTGGTAACTTGATTTGATTTTCCTTTTCTGTCACCATAATGGAATAGGGTACTCAAACTACGGCTGGTGGGCCACATGCGGCCCGCCGAGGACATTTATCTGGGCCACCGGGTGTTTTTGCCACCGCTGCCTGTCCTGCTTAGCAGCCGACTCCTCCCGGGCCCACAGTGCGCATGTGTGGAATGTGCGCCACACTTTCCAGCAGCCCTCCAATGATCTGAGGGACAGTGAACTGGCCCCGTGTTCAAAAAGTTTGAGAACCCCTGGAATAGATCCTTGGGCAGGGTTGCATATCGTATGTGCACTGGGTTTTGTTTTTCATCCTCTTTTGAGGGAGTTAGGTAACAGAACTAATCATTCAGTCTTCTAAAGATTAAAGCATTAGGTATTATAAGTGCCTTACTAGATGGGTGGCATGAAGATTGCATGTAAGATGCCTGGAACATAGTAAGAGAAAAATTGTACCATTAGTATTAGGGGTAGTGTTAAGATTAGCATTATTTTTAGTATTGTGCTGCTTCTGTTGATACTGGTCAGAAGCAATGTCACATACTAGAAGCAATGCTGGACTAGAAATCAGGAGACTGAGGTTCTGACCTGGACTTTGCTATTAACATGACCTTGGGCAAGTCCCCTCTTTTCTCTAGGTCACAGTTATCCATCTGTGAAATGGGGAAGGTGGAATAGATGTGCTGTCTTTACACTGATCTGCTACCAGGAAAACATGTCTGTAAGTAGCTTTGCCAGCAGAAGGGAAGAATTTTGTGCCCTGCCTTGTCGAGTCAACTGGTAATTAACAGCATGCTGGCCATTCCTATGACAACCAGCCTTCATGCACCTTCAGAACACTCCTTTGGTTGTTCCTGGTAGCCAGACTAAAATGTCAGCTGTTGGGAGGGGAAGGGAGCAGCAAGGACACTGTGGTTACTAGCTAATCTTGGAGGTTCCTTCTTCCCCTGTCTTTTTAAATTTTTTTGATAGCCACATTTAGGAATCAAGATTGTCTAACATGTGATAATTTTTTTAACCTAGTTTAACAAAACATACGATTCTAGTATATTGAAAATCCTGTGACTTAGAAAAGAAATGCAAATGTAGGAATCGGAAGGGTAAATAGGAACTAGCCTCAGTGAAGTCCCTACCGTGTTTCCCCGAAAATAAGACCTACTCATAAAATAAGCCCTAGCAATATTTCCAAGCATTTGCGCAATGTAAGCCCTACCCCGAAAATAAGACCTAGTGATGGGCGTGGCTACGCAGCGTATCTGCACAACCCATGCATTTCGTCCCGGAACGGTAAAGAAGACCAACAGCCCTTCTCATCTGCCCCATCGTGACAGCTACTATCCCAGAGGTGACCAGAAAGGTGCAGGCAGCCCCACCAACAAGGTCGGCTCCCCCTGTCAGGTCCCCACCATCCTGTGCGTGCTGCAAGCTGAGGCTTTGAGGGGAAAATAACACATACCCTGAAAATAAGCCCTAGGGTGTCTTCTTGAGGAAAAATAAATATAAGACCCTGTCTTATTTTTGGGGAAACACGGTACTTTGTGCTGGGTGTTCTCATGAGTCCATGATACCATCAGATGGATCTTCACAATGGCTTTGTCTAGGCAGGTGTCACCATCCCCATTGTAGGGACGAGGAAACGGTGCTCTTATGGTGCATAGCACACCATGGAACTGAGACTCACTGGCCCTTTCCTTTTCCACAATACTACGCTTTCCCTTGACCTTAATGTGGTACTACTAAAGAAAAAATAATGTGGAAGTAGAAATTGTTTCTGCCTATATGAAATGATCACCTGTGAAAGAAAACTTGAGGGTTGTTTTTTTCTCTCCTTAGCCTAACACAATACAATCTTCAGGTAGGTGCATATTTTGTGCTTCTCTCTGGAGCGATGAGGAAAGAGGCTGGACGAGGAGTAATTTTGTCTCTGCCTTCCCGCTGGCTGGTGTATTTCTGGATATTCCTACCCACCCTTTCTCCCCTCCCTCACCTGTGACATTGTTTTCACTGTCTGGAAACTGTCACAACTTCAGTGATGAGTCAATGACATAGCACACTCTTTGATTTTCTGATTCAAGGTAGAATCGTAGTTTTAATATTGATCTTCTAGGCAGGGTATATGAAAGATGTTTACAGTTGATAGGAGGTTTCATTTTATTGGAAGATATCTCATTTACTTGAAGGTCTTTGGGGATTCTGAGCTTCTCATAAATAGACAAGCTGTTTTTACCTGGTATTCAGAGAAAATGAGCAAGTTTGTGTTTGTATCAATATACTATATATACTCAAATTGATCCCCTATTTTACCTATTTCATGTATATTTATATAATATACCTATACTTTAATCTACTTAATATATAAGATATCAATATATAAAAACACATATTTTATTTATATCCATTTTTTAAAACCTTAGAATTAACCATTTGAATAATTTCACTATTTGGGGAATGTTACAGCTTCACAAATTGCAAAGCATGTCGACAGTCCCTAAAAGGAGTGCTGTAGGTATATTTTGCAACTAGGAAGCAGAAACCTATTTAATTCTTATGTATGTTCATTCAGTTATCTTCTAGTTCAACCCATAATTTCCTCTCTGTCAGAATGTTCTAAATTTTCATGTAGCAAACTAAGGTCGCCACTGTAAGAGTGAATAAACTCCCCTCCATCCTCTTAGATCTGAGAATCAAATTGACATAAGATAGATTAACAGGAGAAAAGCATACAGATTTATTTAACAAGTTTTACATGGCATGGGAGCCCTCAAAAAGAAATGAAGGGCCGGGCACGTTGGCTGACACCTGTAATCCTAGCACTCTGGGAGCGCAAGGCGGGTGGATCGTTTGAGCTCAATAGTTCGAGACCAGCCTGAGCAAGAGCGAGACACCGTCTCTACTAAAAATAGAAAGAAATTAGCTGGACAACTAAAAATATATATGTAGAGAGAAAAAATAGTGAGAAGACTACTTATGTACTGGCTTAAACAAAGACTAGTAAACTGCGAAAATGCGGCTAAATTATGTGGGGAGACTTAGAAGATAAGAGTTATTTTAACAAGGTCTGTACAGAATTCTCTTGGTCTCGTCTTCTCATCCTTGAAAATAAGGATGTTGCCTTTCCTTCTGGTATAGGGAGAGTGTTGTTCACACAGGAATTTCATCTTTTGCTTTTAAGAATCAGCATAAAAGTCAAAGTGATCTTCTTGCACCTGCCGTTTTTCAAGTGGCTTTAACTCAAATAGTCAATATGCCAGAGTAGCATACTTTAACCCATTCCCTACAATAACAAAATCTCATCAACGATGCCAACCACAATGTAGCAGTATAAGATAATTTTATGTAATTTTAGTATAATTATATTAATACTAAACTAAACTAGAAGTAAAATAGACAAACACAGAAAAACCATTTAAATTTCATTCAGGTTAGCACATGCCAACTCTGTGCCACAAATGGTGGCCACTGCCCCTGAGGAGCCTGCAGGGTAATAGAAGAGACAGACAAATACCTAAATAAATTAGTTCTACATAGCATGGCATATGCCAAGGGAGGAAGATGCCAGGATGCTGTGCAGATACTGGGGCGAGTTTCCAGTCTGACCTGAAGACGTAAGCGAGGCTTCCTGCACTCTGACCACTTCTTTGCATCTCCACGACTGTAACTGAGCTCCGTGGCATCGTTATCTTACCTGTGTCTCTGCAACTGTTTCCTAACTGATTCCTGCTTCCACTCTGGTCCCCAGAGTAGTGTGTGTGTGTTTAATGTAATTCATATCTTGTGACGCCCCCAATTAAAACCCAATTAAATAAATAAGTACAACTCCTAACTAAACACCAGCGGTTTCTCATAGACTGAGTAAAATCTAGCTCCCTTTTATGGCAAACAAGCCTACGGTAGGTCTGGCTCCCGCCTTCTTCTCCAATTTTATTTCCTGCCATTCTCCCTGTAGTCACTCTCTCCAGTCACCCTGACCTATTCCTGCACCCCATTCTTGGCAAGCTCGTTCTTCTGCCTCCAAGTTTTGCATTCACCATTTTCTCTATGAGGAAAATTATTCTCAAACCTTCACTTGGCTAGCACCAGTCTCGGCTCGAGCTTCATCTTCTAGAAATGACTTTGTTGACCAGCTTCTCTCCTCCCCAGGCTCTCTCTCCTCTTCTATGTTCTTCTTTTGTCATTATCTGAACTTATTTGTTTTCTGCTTATTTCTTTTTTTCCCGTCTCTCTAATCTGGAACGTTTTCTCCATGAGAGCCAAGACCTCGTCTGTCTCGTTCTCCACTGTGTCCCAAGCCCCTGGCACACAGCAGCTACTTAATGCATATTTGTTGAGTGAATAACTGCATGAAAAGTGTCTGAGCTGAGTTTGGGTGGATGCATAAGACTCAGCCAGCCTAAAAGTAGCAGAAAAGTATAGAGAATAACTAGCATGAATGAAAGACATAGGCGCACGAGTCAGCATGGGACGTCCATGGGACCTATAAGTAGCTCAGTGTCACTAGATGGAAGAGCGTCAGCAGAGAATAGTTGTGTGTGTGGCTGCTGATAAATACAGGACTAAGCCCCCAGAAGCCATTATTTTGGTTTAGATTTATTCTTCTCAAGCATTTTAACCAAAACCTACAAGAAATACATTTTATGTTATGTGTAAACTGAGCTCCATCCCCAGCTTTTAGAAGCAACCACATTCACTGGCTCCCGGCCCCTTCCTCCACTTCAAAGCCAGCGGCGACAGGGTGAGTCCCTCTCACAACGTGTCTCTCTAACAGCCTCTTCTGCCTTTCTTTTACACTTTTAAGGACTCGTGTGATTAAATTTGGCTCATTTGGGTAATCCAGGATAATCTTTCCATCTCAAGGTTCTCAACTTTAATCACATCTCCAAATTCCCTTTGCCATGAAAGGTAATATACTCCAGGAGATTAGGGCATGGGCAGCTTTGGTGGGCTATCATACTGCCTACCTCAGGGATGTTTATAGCGAGTTTTCTATGGCTCATATACCTTCCCTGCCCCCTCCCCCCTCCCTCCCTTCTTTCTTTCAATAGATGTCTATTGAGTACTAACTCTTCCCCCAGTGTTAGGTGCTGGTACATAGCAGTGAGTAAGATAGACAATGTTCCTGCCTTCGTGGGGGCTTGCATTCTAGCACAGAAGACAAATGGCAAACAAGTAATCAAGTAAAGAAATAAGGTAGGCCAGGCTCGGTGGCTCACACCAGTAATCTTAGCACTCTGGGAGGCCAAGGTGGGAAGATTGCTTGAGCTCAAGCATTCCAGACCAGCCTGAGCAAGAGCGAGACCCTGTCTCTACCATAAATAGAAAGAAATTAGCTGGACAACTGAAAATATATAGAAAAAATTAGCCGGGCCTGGTGGCGCATGCCTGTAGTCCCATAAATAGAAAGAAATTAGCTGGACAACTGAAAATATATAGAAACAATTAGCCGGGCCTGGTGGCGCATGCCTGTAGTCCCAGCTACTCAGGAGGCTGAGACAGAAGAATTACTTGAGCCCAGCAGTTTGAGGTTGCTATGAGCTAGGCTGACGCCACAGCACTCTAGCCCAGGCAACAGAGTAAGACTCTATCTCAAAAAAAGAGAAAAGAAATAAGGTAGTTACAGATTGTACCATGAGGACAGTAAGTAGGGTGATGAGTAGGTAGAAATCAACTCGGGAAGACCTCTTTGGTCTGGGAGGGCCGGGTGGGCAGGTAGGGGCTCTCCGAGGAAGTGACCTTTGATCCAAAATCTGAAAGATATAAATACATCAGCCACACTACAGCAAGGGAAGAGGATTCTAGCAAAGGACATGGAGAGTACAAAGTCCCCTAGGCAGCAAAGGGCATGGGTTGTTCAAGGAGCAGTCTGAAGGCCAGTGTGAATAGAGCAGGTGAGCCAGGCAAAAAAGTGGAGTAAGTGACGGTGGCAAGACAGAAAGAGGTGAGACCCTGCAGCGGTGTGGTAAGGGCTGCAGATTTTATTCTAACAGCACTGGGGACCTGTAGAAGGGTTTCAAATGGCAGTGGGTAACATGATCTGATTTCTGTTTGAAAGGTAGTCGGCTATGTGAAAATGACTTAGAAAGTACAAGGATACATTGGAGAGACACATTGCAGGCTACTATAATCTAGTGTAGATGACAGTGGTTTGGTCTAGGGTGGAGACAGTAGACATGGAGAGAAGTGGATTGACCTGTGACATATTTTGGAGGTAAAATTTACAGGATGAGTGATAGTTCAGTTGTAGGGGATGAGAAAGAGGGTTGAATCAAGGATGACTTCTGGGGTTTTTTGCAACTTAGGGGTAAGAATGCCATGCACTGAGATTGGAAAGGCTGGAGGAAGAACCAGTTTGAAGAAGTGGAGCAAGAAATCAAATTGAACATGTTAATATTGAGAATTGTGTTAGACGTCCAGGAGATGATGCCAAAGAAACAGACTATGAGACTGGAGCTTGGGGAGATGTCTGAGTTGAAGATCTACATCTGAGAATCTTTAGATTATGGATGATATCTAGAGCCAGGGGACCAGATGAGATCCCCCAAGGAGAAAGTAGGAATAGAGAAAAGATAACGTCTCGAGTGCAGTAAGGTCCTCCAAGTCAAGAAGAGGAGAAAGGGCAGCTGGCAATGACTATGGAAAAGACGCTACTATTATTTGAGGACTCCCTGAGTGATGAGTAACTAGGCTAGAGGTATAAGGGTCAAAGGGGCACTTTCCTATAACCCTACTGGGGCAGGCATTTAATGTTGTACCTAGCACATGAGAGGTAGCCATCAGCATCAAATGAATAAGTGAAGTTTTCTCGAGCTCTCCAATGTGCTCTGGCACATTTCTAGGTATGAGGACAAGAGCCAAATGTTTGCCTCGCATTGGATACTTTCCAGTGGCCTGACATCACAGAACTTCCCAGCTTACTTTATGAATTTTTGTCCCACCTTTTATAGAATTTAGAGAATTTGCTAATGACTAGTAGAGCCATTACTTAGATTTGAATTTGGAACAGATAAGAAATCACCAGCTTATAATTTCTGAACTATTCAAGATAAAAATTACTCAGTCAAATAAGTAACTAATAAACAAACAAGATTGAGTTTCTATGGAAAACCCAAACAACCCTTGGAATTCCTTTCTTACTGCCAAAGAGATCAATATTTTACTAAGCTCCAGAAGGGTTATGACCCATTTTTCAATCTACCATTTTCCTGAATCACATGACTATATCAGAAATTCCCATTAGTCAAACTACTCTGTATGCCTTGCGTGGAAGAAAAAGAAGTTTCATATGGGACTTAGACTCAGACAGGTTAAGTAACATATACATGGTCTCAAAGTATCTAAACCCAGTTCTAAAGGACTCCAAAGCCCATTGCTATGGTCTGAATGTTTATGGCCCCTCCATTTAAAAAAATTTGTAAATGTTAAAAATGTTAACATTTTTCACATGTTAAAACTCTAACTCTCAAGGTGATGATATTAGGAAGTGAGGCTTTTGGGATGTGAGTAAATCATGAGGGTGGAGCTCTCATGAATGGGATTCGTGTCCTTCTAAAAGAGACTCCAGAAGGCTGCCTTGCCCCTTCCACTATGTGAGGACGCAATGAGAGGTTGGCAGTTAATAACCCAAAATAGGGCTCTCATCAGAATCTGATCATGCTGACACCTTCATCTTGGAGTTTCCAGCTTCCAGAACTGTGAGAAATAAATTTCTCTTGTTTATAAGGTACCCAGTCTATGGCATTTGTTATAGCAGCCCGAATGGACTAAGACACTCAACCTCCTTCTCTAACCCTTTGCGAATCCCAAGCAGCTTCACTGAGATGGGGGCTGGAAGATGGCTAAGGTTTTACTAGTTTTAAAAGTATACTTTGTTTTTAAAAATAACAAACAAAATCTTAACAATGTGAAGAAAAATAAAGTGGTACTTTAGACTCTTCTGAATGATTTTGGTTCTGGTATTTTCTGAATGTATTTAACATGAATTAATTAGTCGTCTTTTACCAGGAAGAATACAGAGTCATATTCCAGAGTTGAGTGTTCATGGCACATGCTGTTAGAGGATACTCATTGGCACTTATTTTTATAATCATGTGGCTGTTGATTAAGGCAAAAATAGGTAAGATATATCTGTAAGCTACTCTGTGGAAGGATTTGTGGTTTCAATTCTGTGGTACAGATTAACTGTGTGTTTGTGGTAAATGTTCTGGTAGTTGGATTTTTATAGTCAATGTTATGTCATGTAAGCGGCTATGTCTGTAACTAATTGTATTCTATTTAATTTATACTAATGATTAATATAACGGCTCAATAATTTCATTATCCTCTTAAGAAAGTGGGTAGACATCATGAATGCATGTATTACATTTTAGTGGATTTTAACAGAGGAGTATTCATGGGTGAATTCAGCAGTGCTAAAAAAAATGATGACTGACATTATCTTTGTTTGTTTTATTTTTTATTAAAAGCTTATTTTTGGCTTTCTGGCCCATTGGGATCAAAGAAGCAGGGAACAAACATAAGTAAGATAAGAGAGAGGAAGAGAGAAATTGTTTTAGTTCTGAAGATAAAAATAACTTTTTGGCCAGGCACAGGTGGCTCATGCCTATAATCCTAGCACTCTGGGAGGCCGAGGCCGGCGGATCCTTTGAGCTCAGGAGTTCAAGGCCAGCCTGAGCAAGAGTAAGACCCTGTTTCTACCAAAAAAAAAAAAAAAATAGAAAAAATTAACCGGGCGTTGTAGCGCATGCCTGTAGTCCCAGCTCCTCGGAAGGCTGAGGCAGGAGGATTGCTTGAGCCCAGGAGTTTGAGGTTGCTGTGAGCTAGGCTGACTCCATAGCACTCTAGCCCGGGCAACAGAATGAGACTCTGTCTCAAAATAAAAAAATTAAAAAAGTTTTTATTTTGATTGAATTTTCAGTATTTCCTTAGATAACTTCTTTTTTTTTTTTTTATTTGAGACAGAGTCTTACTCTGTTGCCCAGGCTAGAGTGCTGTGGCATCAGCCTAGCTCACAGCAACCTCAAACTCCTGGGCTCAAACAATCCTCCTGCCTCAGCCTCCCGAGTAGCTGGGACTACAGGCATGTGCCACCATGCCCGGCTAATTTTTTCTATATATTTTATATATTTTAGTTGGCCAATTAATTTTCTTTCTATTTTTAGTAGAGATGGGTCTCGCTCTTGCTCAGTGAACTCCTGACCTTGAGCGATCCTCCCACCTTGGCCTCCCGGAATGCTAGGATTACAGGCGTGAGCCACCACACCCGGCCTCTTAGATAACTTCTTAACCTATTCCTGTTTATAGTAGTTGATCCAAGCAATCTTGCAATTATCCAAAAAAGACTTTCAATGGAGGCTTTATATCACATCTGAAAATTCAGGGTGAACCTATAATTCTGAGATTCTTTCATCAACAGTTGCTGTGTACCACCACTAACTAGTGGTGGTTAATTTCTGAATAGTCGTCATGTTTATTAATACAAAAGCTTCTAGAGAGTAGCAATGACCTCTCTTTTAATAAAGGTTTAAGGTGGCATCAGGTATAGTAAATAACATAGCGAACTTATAAAAAGAAGAATATATTCATATAATTTCATATTAGCTATATCAGGTAATGGTCCATCCACCCCTGGGTCTTATATCTAGAAGAACTATCAAAATATGGCATGGTAAGACTGAACTTCCATCCTTGATGCCAATTACAAACATACCAAGCCTTTCAGTATTTTCTCTTCGTTATAAAATAATCTTGTAGATTACATATGCTTTATAATACAGCAAGAGAAGGAATTATTCCTAAATATACCTCTAAAGTTTGCAATACTTTTTTAAAACTGTCTTTTTTTTCTTGGTATGAGTATTGAAGTAAGCATTATAAGTCATAAATGAAAAAAAGAAAAAAAATAAGTCATAAATGGTGATGGAAACAAATGTGATTGATTTATTCTGGGAAGGCCTCTTTAGTAGTCTGGTGAACAATTTGCATATGAGAAAGGCTGGTTTTTCCTGGAACTGTGTTCCTGAATGTTCTTCCAAATCTACTTTCTCTCCACTTTCCTATTTATAGTTCTGGTCATAGTATTACTGGTTATGAGAAGGATGCATATTTTAATTCAAATATAGTTAGACTTCAATATGTTTGCCTTTCATTCTCACTATGCATCACCAATATAACCAGAGCAATTGTGTGTTATTTATATTTCCATGATCTGATGTTATTTATATTTCCAGGTTAATTTTACCCTGCTTTAGGGAATTGCACAAACCCTCCATTTGGAAATGGGTTTATTATTGCCAACTGAGTATTGCCTTTGTATCTTATTGCAGATGTGTGCAAAAGAGGAGATGTGACTGTGAAGCCTTCCCATGTAATTTTACTTGGATCAGCTGTCAATATTTCATGTTCTTTGAAGCCTAAACAAGGCTGCTCGCGCTACTCCAGTTCAAATGGGTTAATCCTCTACAAGTTTGACAGAAGAATCAGTTTCCACCAGGGTCACTCCCTCAGTTCTCAAGTCACAGATCTTCCCCTTGGTACCACCTTGTTTGTCTGCAAACTGTCCTGTATCAATAGGGATGAGATTCGCGTATGTGGAGCAGAAATCTCAGTTGGTGGTGAGCAATCCATTCTGAATTTCTAAAAATTGGTGATCTTTTGGTATTTGTCATGTGTTAAGCAGAAATCCAAATACAGAACAGTATTCTTTCTTTTCTGACCACGTAGAAGTATTTTTATCTTGATAGCAACATGAGCACCTCAATGTGAGAAGTCCATAATTAATAGAATTGGGGTCTTCTTTAGAATCTCTGTCTGTCTCTGTCTCTCTGTCTCTCTCTCTCTCTCTCTCACACACACACACATGCACACACACACACACACACCATCTAAACCATTTATCTGTTGTCCTTGGTCTCCAATGGCAGGAAAATGTATCTTTGCAGTTGGGTCTCCATGCCTTTTTGACTTCAGAGAATTTGTTCAAAGCTACACCTTCCTATAAAGAAGAAAGAGATGTATTTTTTTTTGAATTATCCAGCCCAGGATGACTACACAAGGCTAAGCAGCACCTCTCCCCATCCCTAACTTAGTGAACAAAAAATAGTGCCAGGTGCAGTGGCTCATGCCTGTAATCCTAGCACTCTGGAAGGCTGAGGTGGGAGGATCACTTGAGGTCAGTAGTTCAAGACCAGCCTGAGCAAGAGCAAGACCCCCATCTCTACTAAAAATAGAAAAAAAGTAGCTGGGCGTCAGGGCGCACGACTGTAGTCTCAGCTACTCAGAAGGCTGAGGCAGGAGGATCATTTGAGCCCAGGAGGTTGAGGTTGCTGTGAGTTAGGCTGATGCCAGGGTACTCTACCCCAGGCAACAGAGTGAGACTCTGTCTCAATAATAATAATAATAATTCTTCCATCCACACTCACGCCAGACTGCTAGTTATCATACTTAGCAGAGGTTAAAAGAAAACGTTGATCATACTTACTATTTTTTCTTGGGTTCTCTAGAAAATTGTCAGAAGTGAAACAGTCATGCTAACTCTTCGGGGTGGGGGGAGGGAATTGTACAGTCCCAAGGAGGCAAGAGTGAGGGAATGAGCCAGGAAAGGGGCAAAAGCAAACACAAGATGGTGACATTACTGAGCTGGCCACAGCTTCAACAGAAAATACAGCTGGTTGTTTGTTCGCAGAGGGACATTCCCAGAAAAGGCATATGGAAACCCCACAACAGGGGAAAGAAAGAAGAAGTTAGCAGTCTCAGGCAGGTGCGCAAGGTGAATGAGCAGCACACCTGCCTGCAATTTGCAACCTGCAGCCCACAGCCTTGCAGGTCCAGCCAGGCCAGCCAATGCGATTTATGGGCCCTGGGTGAGTCCATGGCCCCCTGTGCCTCAGTGGTTCCAGGGAAGCTCTGGGGCGACAGGCAAGAGACATGAGGAGACTAGGACAAATTGCTGTAGCAGGCTGGCTGATGAAGCTGTAGGGACGTGCTCTCTGTCATAAAGACAGTGCTATAGAGCTCAGTGAGACTCTTTCCAGGAAAGATGGACAATTCTTCTCTGTGACCGTACAGTTGGTGCCAGGCAGTTTTCCCAGAGGGCCACCAGGAGCATGGAGCAGAAGACCAAGCAAATGACTGATGGGGAGGAGGCATAACTAGGCCCAGTGCTCCTCTTCCAGCTCAGGGCCTCCTGTTTACACCACTTACAGGTCATGTACTCTCAGCTTTGACAGCCTGTGGCCCAGCAGAAGGAGCCTAGACTTTAAATCCTAACACTGCCACTAGCAGTGTACCCTTAGACAACTTCAATTCTCTGAACCTCAATTTCTCCATCTGTGTTATGAAGGGAGTAACATCCACTCCTAGGATAGTTATAGTGACTCAATGACCCCTCGTGTGCAAAGGGCTTAATCCAGTGCAAGGCATAGAGGAGGCATGGAAGTGAGTAGTGCTAGAGTTGAAGTTCCATGCAGCTGTGCTTTTTTCTTCATGCATGTGTCATGCTGGGTAGCCGTGGGTGATTCCCTTAGAAGTACAAATATTGGTTATAAACAGAATTGATTTCTTGCTCACAAACACCATTGGTCTTTACCTTCCTTGCCTTCAGAACACCTGACTATTTCACCCAGATAACTCAATGTATTTATATAAGACATTCATGGCCTTGTGAGAATCAGTTCCAGGTATCCACAGTACTACTGGCATTTTTTTTCCTTTTCATAGACAAACAACAGTCTTGGCAGTCAGTACCCTTGTAGATGTACCCAGCCATTCCATTCCATTTTGTATCTGAGCTGTCATATATCACAGTGCTGCAACCCCTTTTCATATTTTTTACTTTTCCATCAAGTGTAAGCGGATGCATTTGTGGCAATTTGCAGCATCAAAAGATCTAGGCAGGTGATGAAGAGTATCTGTCATGGTTCAGATCGGTTTAGTTGGGTGGTGCTGCCAGAATGTTGCTTGTGAAATGTGCTCAAGTGATAACCACACAATCAAATAGCTGTTCCTTGAGCAGGTTTAGCACATTTGAGATGAAGGACTAACTGGAACCAACACCTTTTTCTGAGTATGGCTAGTCATTCCAAGAAAAGACAATGAATTTTGGTTTCACATAGTATTGTAAGCTCAGTCCTATCTAGGGAGGGAGTAAGTAGCCCGTTTTCTTTTTTGTAGTAAGTGGTAGTCCATAGTACCATTGCCTACTGGGAGGGTCTGTCATAAAGGTTGCTGGTTTTTCAGAGCTGGGAATAGGCAAGTGGCCTTTAAGCCTTTTCTTCCTGACCCCTTCTCATGCTTGAGCTGTTCTATTGCCCAGAGTTCATTCAAATTGTGTAGAAACTAAACAGCCAATATGCCAGCTTAATCTCACAGGACTGATGCACAGAAGTTTAGAAAATCAAGGCAATAGGGAGGAGGAGAGGGGTAAATTCACACTTGATGGGTGCGGTACACGCTCTCTGGGGGATGGGCATGCTTGGTGCTTTGACTTGGGCAGTGCAAAGGCAATTTATGTGACCAAAGCATTTGTACCCCTTTAATATTCTGAAATAAAAAAATTCAATTGATCAAAAAATAAACTAAAATCTGTAGTGCTTAAAAAAAATCAAGGCAATAAATGAAAGACATTGGATTCTTGCTTGACTATTTTTATAAATATATGCTTAGGCTGTTGATAGTTCTGAAAATGATTTACCTAAGACTTTTTACTTCCAATAATAAGTAGGGCTTTTAAAACAATAACAACCATAATACTCATAGCAATGTCTTATTTGTAAGTTATTTTAACATCAGCTATTGTACGTTTGTATTGAGTAGAATTTTGCCTGGTTGTCCCTGAGACAGACAGTTTCTGCCAAAACTTAGACCTGAGCTTAAGAACATCTGGATCTCATGGTCCAGTGAAAAATCAGTTTTCACATCAAGAAAGTTGCTTTGTAGGTGAAAGCTGTGTTCTTTAAAATGAGAGTTTCTATAATCCTTTAGGAATAAAGGTGGTGGTTAACCTTTTCATTATGTAAAAGTTCCAGTTACTTTATATTAATATCTCATTTGCTCATCAAAAGACCCTACAATGGCTTTCGAGTAAAGATGGTAGATTGAACACATATATTTATTAATACTTTCATTGCCGTGAAATAAAGTCAAGATGAAATTCTTAAAAAAGTGTTCAAGTGGCACAGACCCTCTAGGACAAAAAGAGTGGGAGGGAAGATAAATCAACAAAATTTGGGGAGCTAGTGACAAAAGTCAAGTTGCACCTGACTTAACGCAGAAGCCCTCTCCCCAGAAAGACTCAGAAATTGGTGCCACCTCTGGGAGTGAGGGTAAAAGTGGGACCGACATGGGAGATTTGATTGAAAGGCTGTTTAAAGAAGCAGCTGAGAGTCTTAGATCCTTTCCTAGTTCCATGAAGCCAGCGCTCTGACACAGTCTTGATATCACAGGGCTGCAGGGTGAGGAGGCCAGCTTAGCTGAGGTTGGCGGTACATACAGTGCTCTTTGTTTTTTTTTTTTTTTTAGTTAGAGTCTCACTCTGTTGCCCAGGCTAGAGTGAGTGCCATGTCATCAGCCTAGCTCACAGCAACCTCAACTCCTGGGCTCAAGCAATCCTTCTGCCTCAGCCTCCCGAGTAGCTGGGACTACTCACGCCACCATGCCCAGCTAATTTTTTCTATATATTTTTAGTTGGCCAATTAATTTCTTTCTATTTTTTTAGTAGAGACGGGGGTCTCGCTCTTGCTCAGGCTGGTTTCGAACTCCTGACCTTGAGCAATCCTCCCTCCTCAGCCTTCCAGAGTGCTAGGATTACAGGTGTGAGTCACCACGCCTGGACTGTACAGTGCTCTTCAATCCACACTTCCCTCCAGGCAGATTGGAAAATCCTTTTGTAGGAAATCTGACCAGGCCAAAAGAAAATATCTAAAAATGTTAATAACGGGGCTCTCCTGTCCCCAAAACTGAGCCAGGTCACCCTGGAGTGAAACCCAGAGTCAGCTAGGGCCTCCCAACTGGCACACAGAGCCCCAATCTGTAATGTAGTGCCCCCTCCTATAAATGAGTAAAAATACAAAGATCTGAGGAGAATGTCTAACATGTAGGACAGACACCAAAACAAACATATAGAACAAAATATATAAGAAAAGTGCCCTCCAGTAGGGTATTCAGAAGAATTAAAAAAAAAACCAAAAACTATCCTTGATGCCATTAGAGAATTAAGGGAAAATATTGGGCACAGGACAAAAATAGGATACTATAAAAAGAAAATACTTAGAGAATAGAAAATATGCCCCCAAAATTTAAAAAAAGAAAATGATAATCGGAAATGAAAAACTCAAGAGGAAGGTAGAAAGGTAAACTAAGGATAGTTTTCCCTAATAGTAGAACAAAAAGACCAAAAGTTTAAATTACAAAGTATAAAATTAGAAGAAGGTCTAGCCTATGAAAAATATGGACTTTTAGAAAGAAAAAAAAACAGAGGGGAGGAAATCATTAGAAAAATAACTCAAGAAAGTTTCCCAACTAAAGGACAAGAGCTCCACAAATGTATAAGCTCTTTGAGAATCCAAAAGGATGGATGAAAACAGACCCTCAGTAAGTACATCTGTCTGTGAAAATTCAGAATAGTGGAGACAAAGACACAATTCTACAACATCCTGAAGAGAAAAATCAGACCATATACAGTAACCTAAGAGTCAGATGGCTTCAGGCTTCTCAGTACAACCTGGAATATAGGAAACGACGAGCAGCGCCTTCAGAATTCTGAGTGGAAATTCTTTTCAACTTAGAACTCTATACTCAGCCAAAGTGTCAGTCAAATGTGAGGGTAGAATACAGATATTTTTAACCATGCTCAAAATATTCCCTCCCACACACCCTTTCTCAGGGAACTCCTGGAGGTTATGCTCCACCAACACAAGTCATTAAATCAAGGAAGAAGAAAACACTGGATGTAAGAAAAGGAGATTCAACACAGGGTAAAGGAGAACGAATTTATGGGCCGTGAGAATGAGCAGCCCCAGAATGACAGCTGAGTACCAGGTGTGGAGGCAGCCTGTCTTGTCACAAAGTTCACAAGCCTCCAGGACAGAGGTCCTCAAGCAGATGAAACTGATAGAAATCCCAGTGCGTCAGAATATGTCACAATGGCTTTTCACAAGATGGCACCGTAGGCAAAGAAGGAAGCTCCTGCCCCTCCCGAAGCCAAAGCAAAGGCTTTGAAGGCCAAGAAGGCAGTGCTAAAAGGCGTCCACAACCACAAAAAAAAGAAGATCCGTACATCACCCACCTTCCAGCGGTCAAAGACATTGCGGCTCCGGAGGCAGCCCAAATACCCTCTGAAGAGCGCCCCCAGGAGAAACAAGCTTGACCACTGTGCCATCATCAAGTTCCCCTTAACCACTGAGTCTGCCATGAAGAAGATAGAAGACAACAACACACTTGTGTTCATTGTGGATGTCAAAGCCAATAAGCACCAGATCAAACAGGCTGTGAAAAAGCTCTATGACACTGATGTGGCCAAGGTCAACACCCTGATCAGGCCTGATGGAGAGAAGAAGGCATATATTCGACTGGCTCCTGATTATGATGCTTTGGACGTTGCCAACAAAATTGGGATCATCTAAACCGAGTCCAGCTAGCTAATTCTAAATATATATATCTTCTCACCTTAAAAAAAAAAAAAATATGTCACAATGATTCAGATCATTGGCTTGGAGTTTGGAATTATATTAATAAGAAAACAAAACAAATGGAAAAATAAGGCAATCAATTACTAACTCCAAGATAAACGAAAAGTTGTATAGAAGATGAAAAGTTAACATATATGACCCTGTTATGAGTAGTGTGTGTGTATATATATGTATGTATACAATTATATATATAAACATGTAATATATAAACACATATGTATATATATGTATTTATATGTACACTGTATACATATATGTGTATATGTACCTAAGGAATTAATTTTAAAATGTTCACACAGTGCTCCAAGTGATGCACTGCAGAAATCAGACTCAGGTAGCACAGCCCAGGAGGACGTGAGTAGGGAAAGTGGGTAGAAGTGCCTTGGCAGCAAGTTTTTTTGATGGAAAAAAGAGTCCCTAGATTTTAAAGGTTTCTAACATTTGAGTGGGCATCACTCTTAAAAGTTAACTTACCATCACTAACAGAGCTAGTATTGGATGGTCATCTGTCAGGGAAAATGCTAGAATATGGAGCGGAAAGGCTTGGACTTGAGTCAGCCACACCTGGGCTGTAGCCTTGATTCTGCCACTTCATAACTGTGTCATCTTGGGCAAAGTATTCCACCCTCTGTAAGTCTTAGTTTCCTCTTAGATAAAATGAGGATAATAATGTTATCGACCTCATGGGGTGCTGTGATGTCTAACTGAGAAAAACTGCACATGAAACACTTATCAAAGGGCTTGGCATGTAGCAAGTGTTTGATCCATGTTCACTATTATTACTACTGTTATTAGAAGAAATTCTTGCCTTGGAGGCAACCTTGAACTTGACGGAATCCAAAATAGTTTCCAGCTTATCTGGGATTGGGTGACGTGGGGAGGTATTGCCATGTTCTTGGCAGATAGTAACAATGTGATTGAAATGTCACCTGTGTGAAATTTCAAACATAAGATTTTGCTTTTTCTTTTTAAAGTTGCTCCAGAACAGCCTCAAAACGTATCTTGTATACAGAAGGGAGAGCAAGGCACCGTGGCCTGCAGCTGGGACAGAGGGCGAGACACCCACCTCTACACTGAGTATACTTTACAGTGAGTGACAGGCTGTGTTTTTGCAGCTGTTTTCGTGGATCTTCTCTTAGATAATATTTAGAAATATCTAAGTTTTATTTTTATCAGAGAGAAGAAGCAATAGACACCTCCAGACAATTGGATATTTTTTTTTAAAAAAATTCTAGTGTTCATCAGTTAAAATTGGTTCATTCATCTGCAGCGTGAGACCTGATGTCTTGGGTCGGAGTTCTAACTGAGAGTTCTCTGCAGAGCATCGAAGGCCCAGGTTATGGGTGTTCTTTTCTGCTCTGGTAGGGTTAAACTGGCTGCATAACATCTCTTTTGCAGCTACAGAGCCCTGGGGTCACAAGACATAAATAGACTCTTCTGTGTGGTAGTTTTCCATTAGCTTGGAGGAGTTTCTTTTTAAAGCACCATTGGCTGACCCTGAAAGTACACAAGAAGAGAGTGTCTGGGAGATTCTGTTCCTTGGAATAGATTCCATAATTGCATTAAAGATCCAGCCAATTTGCCCTGTACCTGAGTGAGCAGGAGATGGGGGAAAGGAGGTGGCCACAGGATTCTGGTCTGGCCAGTGCCGTACTGGGAATTGACGCCTTTGTGCTGTGGATGCCAAGGTGGCCATGGATCCTTGTGATGATGTTAAGAATTGCCCCAAGGAGCCAAGCTGACAGCCATGGTTTGGGGATATAGGCATTGTTAGGTATCTATATGGACACTAAAAAAAAAAAAATCTCAGTTTTGCCAAAAAAGGGAGGGGAGGAAAGTATGGTTCTATTTATGACCATAGAATATAAATATTCCCATGGCGTATCCCTTAGTAATAAGACTGACCTTTAAAAACTGTCTAGAATTTTAAACATTTGAACATTTTGTTCTTTTGTACTAAAAAGAGAAAGTAGTACATAAAATATCTTGCTAAACAATGTTAATTTGTTTATAGGTTAAGTGGACCAAAAAATCTAACTTGGCAGAAGCAATGTAAAGATTATTATTGTGACCATTTGGACCTTGGAATCAACCTCACCCCTGAATCACCTGAGTCCAGCTTCACAGCCAAGGTTACTGCCATCAATAGTCTTGGAAGTTCTTCTTCATTTCCATCCACATTCACAGTCTTGGACATAGGTACATTTTAGTTCACTTTTTGTAGGTGTCATTCATTGGCATTTGGTAATTATTTTAAAAATCACCCAAATCTTTTTTGTACAGTTGTTTCAAGAGGGACAAAGGTTGATAGAAAGTGGCCAACAGTCACAGGCAAAAGATAGAAGTTACTTTGAAGCAAGTAAAAGAAAGAGTGCAAGAGCCAGACGCAGTGGCTCACGCCTGTAATCCTAGCACTCTGGGAGGCCAAGGCGGGTGGATCGTTTGAGCTCAGGAGTTCAAGACCAGCCTGAGCAAGAGCGAGACCCTGTCTCTACTAAAAATAGAAAGAAATTAGCTGGACAACTAAAAAATATGTAGAAAAAATAATTAGCCAGGGATGGCGGAGCACGCCTGTAGTCCCAGCTACTCAGAGGCTGAGGCAGGAGGATCGCTTGAGCCCAGGAGTTTGAGGTTGCTGTGATGCCACGGCACTCAAGCCTGGGCAACAGAGACTCTGTCTAAAAAAAAAAAAGAAAGAAAGAGAGAAAGAAAGAAAGACTGCATCATCCTAGAACTTTATAAAGATAGCTATACAAAATGGGATATTCAACATTACTCTGGATTGGAGAAAGGAATCCTTGGCTTCAAATCTCATGAAAAAACCAGCTGCCAATGATACCATCTGACCGAGGAGAGGGTCAAGTAAGGTCATTCCAGAAGCTCACTGTAGGCTCTTCTTGGAGGAGGTGTCCTTTTACCCCATGGCTATTCCCACTGTTCTTAGATGCGTTGCCTGTGGCCCTGCAAGGCTAGAGCAGCCAGGTGCAAATTATAAATAAGTGTATCAAGTCACAAGTGCATCTAGTGCTGAGAATACTTACCTCCACCCCTCTCATCAGCTTGGGAGCTGGTCCTAGCACATTTCTAAGCAAATATAACTGGCCCAGTTGAATCAGAGGCCAATGTCAGGCGCCCCAAGTTCTGACCATCCCAGGTAGGCTTCTGGCCTGCCTGCAGTCCTAACCTCCCACTACGTGTCTGTCTTTTCGCTTCCCACAGCACCTCTTTGCATACGCACTGCCAACTGTGGTCTGACTGTAGTCATTAACTACTCACTTTCCTACCACACTTCCCCTCGCCCACTTCCCCTCTCTTTGCACAGATCACTCATCTCTAAGCCACCGTCATTCCCCTGTTCCTTTCTTCCTCTGTGGCTCTGCCCCTTCGCTGTGAATTTTCCCGCCGACATTTCTCCTCCTCCTGAGGAGATCATCACCTGCCACCTCTGGCTTCTCAGTCACTGGAACACGAGGGTTTGGCATGTTGGTTTTTTAAAAACCATCGAATTAAGTAGAGGCGACACGTTGCTGATGCTGGTAGTAGTTATTTGGTAAAAATGAGGTTGGATTTGGCCGGGCGCGGTGGCTCACGCCTATAATCCTAGCACTCTGGGAGGCCGAGGCGGGTGGATTACTCGAGGTCAGGAGTTTGAAACCAGCCTGAGCAAGAGTGAGACCCCGTCTCTACTATAAATAAAAACAAATTAATTGGACAACTAATATATATAGAAAAAATTAGCCAGGCATGGTGGCCCATGCCTGTAGTCCCAGCTACTCGGGAGGCTGAGGCAGAAGGATTGCTTGAGCCCAGGAGTTTGAGGTTGCTGTGAGCTAGGCTGACGCCACGGCACTCTAGCCCGGGCAACAGAGTGAGACTTTGTCTCAAAACAAACAAACAAAAAAATGAGGCTGGATTTAAGGGGAATGATTTTAAGAGGAATGATTGTTTTAATGATTTAGAGGTGAATCCAACTTTTTTTTTTTCCTTTTTTAAAACATCCATCTCATATATTTTACCGAATTTGCTGGTTATGCATCTTAGAAATGAGTTTTGTTCAACTCTTTATGGCTCATGTCAGTACCTAAGGCAATTTCTGATTGTGAATCCTGAATTACATTTTTTTTTTTTTTGTCCTGGTTACTAGTGAGGCCTCTTCCTCCGTGGGACATTAGAATCAAATTTCAAAATGGTTCTGCAAGCAGATGTGCCCTTCAGTGGCGAGATGAGGGACTGGTGCTGCTTAATCGACTCAGATATCGGCCCGGGAACAGCAGGGCCTGGAATACGGTAATGGTCTTTAGAGTGAAGGGGAAAAAAGCTTTAAGGGGTTCGTAGTATTGCTGCACAGACCTCTGTCTTTTCTTACTAGCAAAATAGGAAGTTTAAGAATATTTAGCCCAACAGGCTAATATGTTCTCATGCAGGGTTAAAAAAAAAAGAATTTATAATAAAAAGTTAAAAATATTAAAAAAATAAAATAAAAAAGAATAGGTAGCCCAAAAGTACACATTTAAGAAGTATCAGAATGGAAAAACAAGCACCACATATACTCACCAGCAAACTGGTATTAACTGAGCAGCACCTAAGTGGACACATAGGTACTACAGTAATAGGGTATTGGGCAGGGGGGAGGGGGGCGGGTATATACATACATAATGAGTGAGATGTGCACCATCTGGGGGATGGTCATGCTGGAGACTCAGACTTGTGGGGTGAGGCGGGGAAAGGGCATTTATTGAAACCTTAAAATCTGTACCCACATAATATGCCGAAATAAAAAAAAAAAAATAAGAACTATCAGAGATGTTAGCATGCTGAGCCCCTGGCCGTGCGATGGCCTAAGCCACTCAGGACTCAGCAGAGAGTCCGCAACAGCAAGAAGGTTCTCACCAGAACCGACCCATCAACCCTGAACTTCTCAGCCTCCTTCACTGTAAGAAATAAATTCTTGGCGGGGCGCGGTGGCTCACACCTGTAATCCTAGCACTCTGGGAGGCCAAGGCTGGCAGATCGTTTGAGCTCAGGAGTTCGAGACCAGCCTGAGCAAGAGCAAGACCCCCGTCTCTACTATAAATAGAAAGAAATTAATTGGCCAACTAAAAATATATAGAGAAAAAATTAGCCGGGCATGGTGGCGCGTGCCTGTAGTCCCAGCTACTCGGGAGACTGAGACAGAAGGATCGCTTGAGTCCAGGAGTTTGAGGTTGCTGTGAGCTAGGCTGATGCTACCGCACTCTAGCCAAGGCAAAAAGTGAGACTCTGTCTCAAAAAAAAAAAAAAAAGAAAGAAATTCTTTTTCTTTCTAAATTGCCCATTTTCAGGTATTCTGTTTTAAGCAACAGGAAACAGACTAATATGGAAAATTGGTGCTAGAAGGGGAGTGTTGCCGATAGCAAACACCTGAAAATGTGGAGGCAGCTTTGGACCCGGGTGATGGGCAGAGGCTGCAAGAATTTGGAGGAGCCGGTTAGAAGAGGCCTAGGTTCCAGGGAGGGCTGGGAGACAAGAGTAGGGAAAGTGGGGGACTCCTGAGAGTTTGATTAAGTGGTTGTGACTGGAATGCTGATAGGAATATGAATAGCGAAGGCCACTCTGATGAGGTTTCAGGTGGAACTGAGGAAGAAGGTACTGGGAACTGGAGTAAAGGCTGTCCTTGTTTTATGACGAAAACTTGGCTAAGCTGTGTCCAGGTCAGGGGGCTTTGTGGAAGGCTGAATTTAAGAGTGATGGAATGGCAGAAAAAATTATCTGGCAGGAAAAACTTCTAAGCAGCAAAGTGCTCAGGCTGCTGCATGATAACTGCTGACTGCTTATGGTGAACTGCTAGAGAAAAGAGAAACAGAGCAGAAAAATTTGCAAAATTCTCAGCCTGGCCATGGGGTAGAGAATTAAAAAGGCTGATCCAAAGAAGAAATCAAGGGCGTAGCCCAGCAACCTTTCGCTAAAGAGATTAGCATGGGCAGAAGAGAGCCAGTGCTACTCCTCAAGACACTGGAAGAAAGACCCTGAAGGTATTTCAGAGATTTTCAAGGCTGGCCCTGGGGGCTGTCCGCAGCCTCACTGCCCAGGGCCACCTTGGGGCTCTGCTTCCTGCACTCCTGGCCAGCCCTCCTTGTCTTGCCCAGCTCAGGCAGCCCCAGGTGTGGCTCATGCTGCAGCTGTGGAAGGTACAAGTCCATGCGATGCTAACTTTGCAGGCTTGCAGAAAGCGAGAGCTGTGGAGGCTTGGTAACTTCTACTCAGAGTTGAAAGGATGTTGTGGAAAGCCTGGGGGCCCAGCAGAGACTTGTTGTAGGGGCGGAGCCACTGCAGAGTCCCCGCTAGAACAATGCTTAGTCAAGCTGCGGGACCACCATTGAGACCCCAGAACTGTAGAACTATCAGCGTGCAAGACTAGGCTGGGAGAGCTGGGTGAATGAACCTAGCCAAGCCATAGGGGTGGGGCCGCTTGAAGTCTTGGGGGTCCAACCTTACACCAGTGTACACAGGAGGCCAGACCTGGAGTCAAAGAAGATTATTTTGGAGTCTTAAGACCCAATGTCTGCTCTCTTGGGTTTCAGACTTGCATGGGGCCTGATAGCCCTTTCTTCTTGCCTACTTCTCCCTTTCGGAATGGAAATGTGTACCCTATGCTTGTAAGTAGATGACTTGTTTTGATTTCACAGGCTCACAGATGAGACTTTGGAACTTTTGAGTTGATGCTGGAAGGATTTAAGACATTGGGGTTGTGGGGATGGAATGAATGTATTTGTATGTGAGAAGGACATGAGTTTTGAGGGCCAGGGGCAGAATGCTATGGTTTGAATATTTGTCCCTTCCAAAATTTATGTTGAAATTTAATCCCCAATGTGGCAGTATTGAGAGATGGGGCCTTTAAGAGGTGATTGAACCATGAGGGCTCTGTCCTCATGAATGGATTAATGGGCTAATGGATTAATGGATTGTCAGGGTATGGGAACTGGTGGCTTTATAAGAAAAGGAAGAGAGACCTGAGTTAGCAAGTTAGCACACTCAGCCCCTCACCATGTGGTGCCCTGCACCAGCTCAGCACTCTGCAGAGTCCCTACCAGCAAAAAAAAAAAAAAAAAAAAGCAAAAGCCCTTAACCCCTTGACCCTGGACTTCCCAGCCTACAGAACTATAAGAAATAAACTTAAACGCTTTTGCTTTCTAAAAAAAATATGTATATATATCAGAAAGTCATATATACCTCTATTGATTAAGAAATAGCTTGAATATTGAGCATTGATTCTGAAATGTATTTTTGAGCCAAAGACTTGTAAACCAATGTTAATTTTCTACAATTTATTTCTATTCATTTCTGCTTATTCCATCCTCTACCCCCTTATTATTAATACTTTTTAGCAGTTTTTAACATATTGAAAAGAGAAATATTAGAGAATGCTCAGAGGCTTATAAAGAATTGAATATTCCAAAGAAAAGGCCTACAATTTGATATAATGTTAGGTATTACATGTTTTTTTATAATAAAAGGTATGGGATTATGATTCCATCCAGGATTTTGGTAAAATATAATGGTTTCTAATAACAAAGGATCAGTTCCACATATGCTGATACTCAAGAGAGGTATAACTAGTTTTCTTTTTGAAGCCAGTTCCATATCTGTGTTAAAACATCCATCACATTCTAATTGTAACCAAATAAAAAGTAATCTCTAGTATAGAAACTTTTCCAAGGCTTTTTGAAAATTGGTAGTTTTCAAACTTTACTTGTTTTCCATCTGATCTCAGGATCCCCCTGGGAACCTGTGTGGAACGGTTCTTAGTCCCAGGAGCCTTTTTTTTTTTTTTTTTTAACGAGAAGCTATTATTTCAGATTAGCATCATATGTATTCAATAAGCCATTCATTGATATTTCTTCTTCTCATTGAATGGTAGCTCTGAAAAATAAAAAGGGTCACATAGTCTGTTTTTTTTATTTTATGTTAAAATTCTTTAAATTAGTAATTTAGTATTGATAGGCACTTTTTAAAATTCTATCTGATTCAAGGTTAATGTTACAAATGCCAAAGGAAGACATGATTTGCTGGATCTGGAGCCATTTGCAGAATATGAATTTCAGATTTCCTCCAAGCTACATCTTTATAAAGGCAGTTGGAGTGATTGGAGTGAATCATTGAGAACGCAAACACCAGAAGAAGGTATGTGGCCAAAAAAAGAGAGAAAGATGTAATGGTTTTCTTAGAGTAGAATCTCTAAAGTACTGGCACTGAATCAAAAGGTATGATTGCATTAATTAACAAGTTAATTTTGACATTAACTTATGTACTGAACCTGTTCAGGGTGATACGTTTATATTGCTAGGAAATTTTTAACATTAGGTAAGTCCTACTCCTGTTTGCCTACTCAGTCAGTTTGATTACAAGTTTGTGCCTTCCTAATGTTTGGTTATAACTCATCCCTCTTTCATACTCTCTCAGTAACTCTCTCTTATTCTACAAAGCTATGAGTAATTCATCTCATTTTTTTAGTTAAATCTTGATACATTTTATCTTTTTTATTCCATGAAAATTAATATGGTTCTATAAGTCATACTAAAAGCTTGAAAGAAAGTAGACTCTGGAGACATATGTTTAAAAATAAAATTTAACATCCAGTAATCCTCTCTCCTCCAAATATTACAGCACTATACTTCTTCAAGCCTTTGATATTCACTGCTTAGATGAGAACCACCTGACCACCCATAGCTATGAAAAGGATATCAAATATATTTTTCAATATGATAAACTTTTCTTTTTTGGTAATTATTGGGAAAGCAATTTTATTGAAGTATAAGCAAATATTTCACTAAAGCAAAAATGCTTATATAAACTTAATGCCAATGTTAACAAATCCTTGGAGACATAAGAAATAGCTATCTGAATATTCATTTTAAAGGCACTCACTATAGCATAGAACTTTTCATAATTTATATAAATTTGGCTCAGAGGAAAAATTAATGGCATATAATCCATTGCTCATTATCTGGAGCTTTTGTAATATTAATGTGCAAAAATCTAAATGTTTATTTGTGAAACTTACAGATATGTGTACATGTAAACTAGCCTCACGATTAAGTTGCATTCATTTTCTCTGAGCTACTAACAGCTTTTGGTAACTGATGATACATAACAATAATACGCTAATGACATTCAAGGACTTAAAGGGCCTATTTGCAGAATATAATGCCGAATACATCACTTGTAGAATAATCTTTTAGTTTTCTTTTCTTCTTGTATTAATTGCATTTTTCTATATTTAAAACATTGTTTAAGGCTGGACATGGTGGCTTTGGGAGGCTGAGGCAGGAGTATTGCTTGAGACCAGGAGTTTGAGACCAGCCTGGGCAACATAGCAAGATACTAGCTTTACAAAAAAAACCCCTCTAGCTGAGATGGTGGTGCACACCTGTAGTCCCAGCTACTCAGGAGGCTAAGGAAGGAGGATCACTTGAAGCCCAGGAGTTCAAGGCTGCAGTGAGCTATGACTGTTCCACTGTATTCCAGCCTGGGCAACAGAGCAAAATCCTGTATCTAAAAAAAAAAAAGAAAATAATTCATCCAACAAATGATAATTTAGTACCTCTTATTTTATAATAAAATTTCTTGATGTTGAGCCACTTGCTCTCTGCTTATCATTTTTGTAATCCAGAGCTTACTCTTAATATCCTTTTATTATACAAAGTAATATTTTTTAAAATAACCTCATAAATTAGATTTTGTTTATATATGGTACAGATAAAATTTTGAAAGTAGGCCATATTTTATGTCCAAGTTCAAGGTAGTAAATAGGCTGAGAAATATTCAAGTTATATCAACATTAGGCTAAACTATAAACTAGGGAAACTCAGGGCTTGTGGATTCTTGTCATTCTTACATTTGATAATGACCTATTTAGAGATGTGTGAACACTTTTTTTTTTTTTTAAGCTTTTGTCTGTTGAATTAAAATTCCTCCAAGGCAGCACAGTAACTCTCATATCCTATAAAATAAACTACCATCATGGCAATGAGTGTAGCGCCTTGTTATGGTTATGAACTCGTGGATGGTTATGAATAGAACCTGGGAAGCAGCTTATTCAAAGTCATTGCAGGCATTGGTAAAGAGAGAAACCCTAACCCTGAGATATAGCACGTTTACCAGCCCCTTTTGGGTTCCTTTCAATGTCTGAATCTCCCTTTTCTACGACTGATCTTTCTTTGGGCTGTGGTAGGTTCTTTTTTCTCTTACTCTAAGCTCTATGGTTTTCACCCCTTACCGCTGTTTCTGTCATCAGTTTCTTTATGAAACACCAACTGATGTAAACCCAAAAGGTGTGAATTTTTTTTAACACTTCTTCCTTTTAACCCTTTTTTACTCATATGTAACTTGGCATTTAAAAAATTACTAGTAAGCTTTTTTTTTTTTTTTTTTTTTAGGTACTCTCTAAAACTTTGAATGATTTTGTGATAGAGCGTCTTTGCAGCCTTTGCTTCTCAAAACTGAGAGGAACATGGCCGGATGCAGTGGCTCACACCTGTAATCCTAACACTCTGGGAGGCCGAGGCGGGTGCATTGCTCGAGGTCAGAAGGTAGAAACCAGCCTGAGCAAGAGCGAGACCCCATCTCTACTATAAAGAGAAAGAAATTAATTGGCCAACTATTATATATAGAAAATATTAGCCGGGCATGGTGCTGCATGCCTATAGTCCAGTCTACTCCGGAGGCTGAGGCAAGAGGATCGCTTGATCCCAGGAGTTTGAGGTTGCTGTGAGCTAGGCTGATGTCACGGCACTCACTCTAGCCTGGGCAACAAAGAGAGACTCTGTCTCAAAAAAAAAAAAAAAAAAAACAAAACTGAGAGGAACATAACGTCTCCTGGTGGATGGGGTACAGTTATTTATATCATTGCAGCAGTGGGTAACGGCATTCTTTATATGGCCCTTTCCTTTGTCATTAAATTCAGCACCTGCTATGGTCCTCCAGGAGGAACACCTCTCCACTAATGACCACTAAGTAAGGGATAAGAGGAAAGAAACTGCTTTGACATTGATGAAAAACAATGCCAGTGTTTAGGAGGACAGTCCTGAAATCGGTATCCATCAAAGGCATGCCCAATACTGATATTGGGAAGAGAGCAGCCACATTTTCCTTCTGATGGAAAATCATTCTTGAATTTGGGCTCTAGGTGCCCAGACATGTCCGAGACTATGCCCAGGTGTTGGGGGAAGGGAGGAAACTCAGAACCCCTTAGAACACCCTGGAAGAGACTCCAAATTATAAATGATACACTGTTGCTTAGAGCTATCATATCAATATGTGTTTCCCTTTGTTCATACACCATTTTTTAAAGGCTTATTTACATGCTTTGGTCTTGCTGAACTCCATTATGGATAGTTAAGAAAGGAAGCGTTGCATATTCATACTTGGGCCAGAGCAGTAAAGGAGGACCACCTTGCCCCATATCATGGGGATGGCAGGGGTGAGGGGGAGAGATGCCCAAAGGGGAAGAAAGTAGAAAGGACAAGTTACCAGCTGCAGCTGCCCCTCCCCACATTGAGAAGCTAGGAAATGCATGCACTCATTTGTAATTTTAAAATATTGCCACGATGGGGTGGATGTGAACAAGTACATACTGGAGGTTGTTTTGGATAGTGAGCATTCATAACAGTCTAGCTTCGAGGTTGGCAAACATTTTCTTTAAAGGTCCAAACAGTAAAATGTTTTGGCTTTGCAGACCGTACTTCAGCACCCGTAGTTAAGGGCTGGACAGTGAGGGCAGCAAGAATGCTTCACTGTTGGCACCGTCACGAACAACACGCATGTGAATGATGAGACCCCAAGAACAGTGACAGTAAAGAGGTGGAAAGAGAGAGTGGACCAAGTGCTAAAGTCATCCATCCAAGAGGGGGAGCAGCAGGGGAGTTCTGTGCAGGACGCCACAGGGAGGCATAGCAGGTGACAATGTCTGAAGGCAAGAACCTGCCTCTAAAAACCTGTTTACTCAGGTAGCTGTTTGTAAGACCTGTTTGAATTGAATTTATTTGAAACTAGAATTTAGATAAATGTATCCCAGCCCAGGACATACAGGGACCAAGTGGGTGAAGGACTTATCTTCTTCTTGCTCTGCTGCAAGCATCATTTGGGCCAGGATGAGACCAGGATGTGTTTCATTTAGTCTACTACCTGAAACCTCTCAAGATATGCCTTTTCCATTTTTGCAGTCTTTTAAAATCTCCATTTTCGCTGCTCACAGAGAACTCTACACTTCTCACTGCCAGCTAAAATACCCGTGGGGCAGTTGCTTTCCACCCTGCCATCTAGCTGCTCTTCTCTGGGCCCCTGCACTTGCCCTGGCTTCAGACACCACGGATATAAACTCGAAAGCAATCCATGGCTCTGGTTTGTTGACCATGTACACTGTTCCATAGAATCCAAGAATCTCAATATCTTAGAGTTGAAAGAACCCTTGAGGTCATTTTTAGGTCATTTAGGCCAATCTCCTGCTTCATTTAGGATCTCCTGTTTTTTTCATATTTGTGGCTTCTTCTTTAACCCTACAGTTTTTCCCTTTACATAGGAAGTAGTTTCGTCTCAGGAGAGCTGATTTCCATTTCTCATATTTGTATTTTTAGTCATTTTTACTCATTTGTTTTGAAATCACTTAACACATTGGCCTTTGACTTTCTTTTTCTCACCTGCCCATAATAGTTTTATCTGTCATTTTTTAGATAACACTGAGGTTAGAACTTTTAGTGATTTTATGACAGTTCAATGTCAAAGATTCTCTTTATTATTAGCCCTTATGTTGCTTTAAGCAGCAGTGATTTGACACCTCTGATCATGAAATGTGACACTTTGGAAGTCATACAGATTCAACTAATGATTTCTCTGCCATAGAGATGTACATTGCAAGTAGGTGCCATTAAAATTTCAGTATCTCTTGCAATTTATTCTGTGAAGAGGGTATGATTCTAGAATTCGATTCTTAGCTCTGTAAGAATCTGCTAGGTTGTGGATCTTTAATGAGGTAATGAGTGTTCCCTTTAGATTTCTCACCAATATGTAATTAATGAAGACATTTACTGCTATAGAACAAGGCAACTGGCTTTGATATTAAGCACATCCAAATTTCCAAATCCTGATTATGTAGTCAATGTCTGGATTATCTATTATAGTTTTGTGGAGTATTCAGCTCTTTGCTCAATATAGTGAGCTTTGATGGGAAGAGCAAGGTCTTCAGAGACATCAAGACCTGGGCTCAGGCCGGGCGCGGTGGCTCACGCCTGTAATCCTAGCACTCTGGGAGGCCGAAGCGGGTGCATTGCTCGAGGTCAGGAGTTCGAAACCAGCCTGAGCAAGAGCGAGACCCCGTCTCTACCATAAATAGAAAGAAATTAATTGGCTAACTAATATATATAGAAAAACTTAGCCGGGCATGGTGGCACATGCCTGTAGTCTCAGCTACTCGGGAGGCTGAGGCAGTAGGATCGCTTGAGCCCAGGAGTTTGAGGTTGCTGTGAGCTAGGCTGATGCCACGGCACTCACTCTAGCCTGTGCAACAAAGCGAGACTCTGTCTCAAAAAAAAAAAAAGACCTGGGCTCAGTTCTCAGCTTGTTATTTACCAGCTGCATGTCTTTTGTAAATCATTTAATCTTTGCCAGGCTGCTCGTCCTCAGCTAGAAATCATGTGCACCTGTATAATCAAGCGCACCCCTGCATCGTGTGAGGTTTAAATGAGATAATGCATACGTAATGTCCAGAGCTTACCTGGCACTTAGTGGGTGGTTAGCAAATGTCATGTCCCCTTTCCTTTGTTGCCTGTGCTTTTTTCCTTTTTATGTCTGGGCCAGCAAAAGAAGTTCCAGGCTTGATTCCTGGATCGCTCTTCATATTCCTGAAGAATTGAGAGCATTTTCAGAATGTTTTATGTAAGCCTTTCTTACCTTTAAGTCTCCACTGCAAGGATAAATACTACCACTGCTGGAAAGAGATGGGTGAAGAAAAGGCTTTAGGAAAGAAAAGAAGGGCGTGTTTAGAAAAGATAGAAAAAGAAGGGCAAGAGAGACAGGAAGAGGAAGTGACAGAGGAAGGGGAGAGAACACGGAGGCCCACCCCATGGGGGAGGGAAGGACCGTGGAGAAATCACCAGGCTCCTCAGAGCCAGGCCACCGTCAGGGACAGAGCCCACACCATGGGCTCTGGGATGAAGCAGACCTGTGTTCAAGGCCTGGTTTCTCTAAATATTAGTTCTGGGACCTCGAACAAATTCCTTAACCTCTGAGCACTTCAGGTCTCAATGGAAGAAAACAGCAAGAGCTACGTTTGCTGAACACTTACCTATGTCAGCACCCTCCATTTGCATTCCCACTGCGGCTCCAGGTGAGGTATGGAATCTTTATCCTCCTTTGACAGAGGGGGAAGCTGGCTGCAGGGCAGGGTTTTTGTTTGTTCAAGACAGAGCCGGTTTGGCCCATACATGGCTCTGGAACTGGCACTTTGCTCTCTAAAGCTGTCACCATACAAAGTGAATGGACCCACACAGGCCCCACCCTATATGCTGGTAAATGTGCTCCCTTCCTTGCCCTTTTGTTCTCCCCCTATTGTCCAGGTGGTAGGACTTTATTTTCTAGATATTTCTATCTAGTTAAATGGAACTTTCTGCTTCAGAAAAGACCTAGGTGCAGCCTTACCTCAAATCCACCCTAAGTTTCACTGTTAAGAGAGTTAGTTTGGTGCTACTGACGCCTGTTTTCAGAAGCTGTTTCTACTGATTCCACTCCTGGCTGTAAGTCAAAACGGATCTAAGTGACTTGACGGTAGGGGAAGTAACACTACTTCACCCACTCACGCACACGTGCTCACACACACTCTCACTCACTCACACATACTCACAGGAGTTGATTATTCAGTCCTGTTTGAAGGATGTTTGATTGACTTTCTCAAGTCAAATTAGACCATAATTAACCATTGGCTTATACGTTGGTGGTTATTGCTTCTATCAGTTCAGCCTGTGTTTTGGCATTAAATAGATATTGCCTGATTTGTTCATTCATCATTTAACAATTATTAGAAGCCTATTACATTTTAAGTGCTGTACTAGGTATGCAGAATATTAAGAGAAATGAAATAGGCCTCCCTTTCGAGTAGATCATTATCTAATGATCAAAAACCAAATAATTATACGATAACAGGATAAGTTTAGGAATGGAGACGAACACGAGGTTTGACATTTGTATTTGTGTATTTTTCCAAGACCAAAAAATGTTTTTCTGTATGATTCATGTCTTTATTTTTCCATTGAGAATTCTTTCTGCATTCCAATTTAAAAAAGAAATAACGGCACATACTTTCTTTGAGTTATTTTATTATTATAGGGCTTAAGAGTAAATTAAGAAACAAGTTTCCCCATCATTTTTGTTTGTTTGGTTGGTTTGGGGTTTGTTTTTTTATTGAGACAGGGTCTTGTTCTGTCACCCTGGCTAGAGTGCAGTAGCATCATCATAGCTCACAGCAACTCAAACTCCTGGGCTCAAGAGATCCTGCCTTGAGGGGTGGGGGAAAAAAAAAAGAGATCTTGCCTCAGCTTCCCAAGTATCTGAGACTACGGATGCATGCCACAATGCAAGTTTTTCTATTTTTTGTAGAGATGGGGGTCTCACTATGTTGCTCAGGCTGGTCTTGAATTCCTAGCCTCAAGCTATCCTCCCACCTCAGCCTCTCAAATCCTCATCATGTTTTAAAAACTGATTTTTAAGTTAGCCCTATTTTTTTTTTTTACTTTTTAGCCAAAGATATACATGTTCATTGCTAAACAAAGAGAAAAATACTGGGGTTCAAAAAAATTGAAATCATCCTGGTCAATTGAAATCATTGGTCATTCTGAATGACCAACTGACTTAAAATTTTTCCATTGTGTAAATATATGTAAAAATATGGGGTTTTTTTCCCCCTTCAAAACAGAGCCTACTGGGATGTTAGATGTCTGGTACATGAAACAGCACATTGACTACAACAGACAACAGATTTCTCTTTTCTGGAAGGTAAGTTTAAAGTGTAAACTTAAACTCAAGGGAATTAAATATTTGAATAATTAGTCTCAAGGCAGAAAAAGACCTGTTTGCTTAGTGGCTTGGAGATGAGGGTTCAGTGACTTTGTCGGAGCTCATTTCTCAGACATATTCACGATACAGGATGCAGTGTCATTTACCTTTGGCAGGTGAGGACGAGAGCTCCAGCGGAGTTCCTTCTTTGACACCATCACATCCGTTCTTCATCCCACTTCCTGTCAGGCCAGGGTCCCTTCCCATCCCCCACACTCCCACACTCTGACCCCCTACCCTGTCTCTCCCAACTCTTGTCGCCTCTCCATCCAGCCCCTCTCTCTCCTGCATACATGTGCCCAGCAGCGACCACGCCACCTTACGTACTCACTCTTTGGGAAGTAAAAGATAAATTTAAGAATGTACATGTTTAAGTCATTGAAAAGAGAGAGGATGGAAAAAAAGCTGCCCTACCATAGGAATACTAATAGTAGTAGAAAAATGATACAAATAGAAACAGAAAGCAGCCCTTCCTCAGAAATGGTAGTAAAATAACAGTACATTGAACAACCTTCCAGAAAACAATGAGTCCTAACATTATTACAGAATGGCATTGCTGGTTCATTTAATGCTCACAAAAACCCCGTGAGGTAAGTACTAGTATTCCCACTTAACAAATGAAAAGACCCAGCCTCAGAGAGAAAAAGTTCTTGCCCAAAGTCACCCAAAGTCACCCAGCTACCAAGTGCAGACCTGGGACTGGAACCTCGTCCAGAACTCTTCCTGCTACATCGTGACACATCTTTGTGGAAAGAAAATTTTATACCATTTGAGTTGAGCTACTGATTGGTGTGCTCATAAGTTTATAGAAATGGGCTCTTTCACTCTCTTCTCCCCACCCCCTACAAAACGTCTGGTATAAGAGGAGATGACTATAAATAGCTTGGTGAATCATGATCAAGCTCTCTTTGAAACTAACACTGCAGCTCCAAATTTATTTTAAAATAAAACCACTTTGAATAGGAAGACGGTTCTCAAAGCAGGACATGCAGAACAGCCATAATTTGTGAACATTATGGAAGGATCCAGCTCAATCATTTCATTTTCACATGTAAGTTACTAGTTAAAACCAAAATTCCTCCTCCCATAGAAAGATTGCTCCAAAAATGTCCTCAACAGTGATCTGGAAGGATACGCTGTGTTAACCTATGTCATTCCTTTCCACCCAAGGGTCTCTCAGTATAATGAAAGTAAACATATTCCATTGTAGGGGTCAGTAAATCAGCACACAAACATAAAAAGATCACACAGACCACTAAGATAAAATTAAATGGTACTACATCATGAAGTTTTATCTGAATGGTGAAAGCAACACGCTCAGTGCCATGCCTGTGTGCTTCTCACTGTAACAAAGAAAGTTTATACTGGGTGGCATCGTGGTCCCCTAAAACCAGTGTCAC
>VSMD01048837.1:0-47913 GCA_008750895.1 Mirza zaza
GGGACTTGTTGATAGAAGAGATCCTGGGTTGTGGTAAAACAATGTCGGCGCTCCATCCAGAGCCCCTTTCGTCATTTCTCCACCTGTAACTTCTGGGGACAGCTGGCGGAGGCTGCTGGAGTAGCTTCACCCCGAAGGTCAGAATGCTGGGAGTGCCTGGGGTTTCCATCCTTCTCCTCTCCCAGTGGGTGCCGGGAGCACGAGAGCCCAGGACCTAGCCTCAGCCTGATACATAGCTCACACTCCAGACCCCCCCTGTGGGATCAGGCCAAGGCACCACCATGGGACTTTGTCTGAGGGTGCCCCTTGCTTGGCTTCCCCCTTCTCTCTCCGTTCCCCATCCCCTTGCCAGTGCCCCCTGGGAGCTTCATAAGTGATGTGCACACAAAGTCACGTCTCAGCATTTGCTTCTGGGAAACCTGTAGCAGCAATGCTATCTCCAACAGGTTCTAGCCACTGAGATTCATCCAAATGTCACTTCTAAAGTTAGGGGTGAGTGCCACTTGGAGGGTTCCCCTATTCTGGACTGAGGCTTGGCTAGGTCCCCCAAAGAGGCAGCTGGGAAAGGCGGTTAGAGGGTGAGCTGAGAACCAGGGTTGGCTAAGGGAGGAGGAATAAATGGGGCCTCTATCAAAACACCGGCTACAAAGTAAACAAGCTACAAACAAACCAAGACCCGACAAGAGGTCTAGAAGCCTCTCCGGGTGCTGGCAAGAGGGTTGCAGTTTTCCTGTCTTGGCCAACCAGCCTCTGCAGAGTGCCAGGTGGGCCTGTCTGCCTCTGCCCCAACCTGACCCGCTTTGTCTTGTTCCACGGCCCACTGCCACTCCAGTTCCAGGCATCAGGGCTGTCCCCACACCACATTACCTACATGTCGGCGTTGAGGTGTGATCACATATGATAAACTACAAATATTTTAAATGTTTTCAGATTTGGTGTTTGACATATGTACATGCCCATTAAATAAATCATCACTAAAATCACCGCTACAGAGAGAGAACACATCCATCACCCGCAAGTTTGCTCACTGACTTTGAATCTTGAGTCATTGTCAGAGAGACACAATGACACAGGGGTGGCAATTCTGAGAGTCCTGGGGCAGGGTGCTTGCTCTTGCTGTTCCTGAGGCTGGCTTTGCTGTCTTCCTAGCTATCAGCTCCCCTTGGGCATGTGGAAGCACTGACCTGGCTTTCCAACTTCATCAATTCCAAGAACAGCCCCTCCATCCCGATAGTCTTTCAGTGTTGCTTAAGCTACCCAGAGTGGTCTCTGTTGCTGGCGACCTAAAACCTCAGCTGACAGATGGTGGAGGGGGAGGTGGTTGGAAACAGGTCACTGGCTAGAGAATTCTCAGCAGGGGCCACCCCAGGGCCTTCACATCCATTAAGATGCTGTGCCCAGGGTCCCGCTCCTCTGTGGACCATTTACAGCTCTTAGCAGGGGCTGCCCAGGCCAGGACCAGAGCCGCAGCTCAGCTCTCCCACCGACCTCTCTCACACGGGGGCTCACAGGTCCCTGGCTGCCCCCACCCCTGCCTGCCGATGCAGGAATAACAATGAGGCAACTACTTAATAATGGCTGAGGCAGAACAGAGAGGAGGGTGGGAGTGCAAGCTGTCAGGTTGGCAGTGTCTGAATTCTGAGTCCTGCTGCTGGGACTTTTAGTTGCATGTGCTCGGGCCTCTGATTCTTCATTTGTAAAATATAACTGCACCTACCTTGCAGGTTGTGCTGGGGGTTGATGAGATGATGCACAAAGAATGCATGTTAGGTCTGCGCCTAACTGTTTTAAGGGTACTTGGGATTTTCTAAACCAAGCATGGCATGATGCACAGGCACACAAATGATTGTCTGGAAGGAAGAAGTTTGTTATACATACTGACCGCTAGAAGCAGGCAACAGAGCACCCCGGGTAGGGCCACATGGGGAAGTGCCGGGGTTGGGCCAAGAGGTAGAGAGGAGCAGGGGGAAGGGGCGAGGCAGGGTGAGCTGATTTAGGATTGGCTAGTTTGAATAATTGGCTCTGGGACAGAGGGGCTGTCCCTCGTTGTCTGGGACTTGGCCCTGGGGTGGTTAGGGCTAGGGTTAGTGGCCTGGAGTATAAGGGCCTGACAAAGGTTGTGGGTTGGCTGGTTTGTGTATGAAAGTCACAGTCACAGGTAGGCAAATTGTTTGTTCTAAGAATTAGCCACTGGAAGAGGCAGTCCCCCCAGGGTCATCAAGGCCCGGATATCAAAACATCAAAATACAGAAAATAAAAAGACATGGCCAGTACATCAAGGAATACATTTTTATGCCACTGGCTGTGTGCCATATGCCCACAGACATTATCTTGTGCCTTCCTGACACAGCCCTGTGAAGTTGTTTTGATCATCCCTTTTCACACTTGAAGACGCTGAGGGCCAGGGAGATCAAGCAATTGACCCAGAATTACAAATCCAGGAAGCGGCAGAGCCAGAGTGTGAAGCTATCTGACCCCCAAGCCTGTGTTCCTATGTTCTGTGCTGTACCACACATAGGTGTTTGCTTGAGTCCTGTGGCCTGGGTGGGCACTCACAGGTCTTGTTTTTGTCAACACACAGGTTTCAGCTTTGTTCTCTGTTTTTTATCAGGCCTTGCTATTTAAAGTGGTTTTGGTACTTTTGTGTGAACTGGTCTCCACTCAACTGACCATACCTCTGCCTCAGTCTGTGCCCTTCAGGGGGAGATGTTGCAATTCTTTAGTCACCAAAAGCCCACATCAGCAGATCTGTGAGGTTAGGGAGATTGCTGGGGCTGAAGCCACTCCCCCAAGCATCTCAGCTCTCCTGTGTGCATCTGGAAGCCAGGTAGCAACTGTAGTCTGAGACAGAAGAGCAGCAAGGGTCAAGGAACTGCAGGGATGTGCAGAAGAGGAGAGGGGTGGTTGAGTGTGTGTGTGCACAGATGTGTATGTGTGTATGCACATACAGGCGCCAAGAAGTGAAGGATAGGCAGCCGGGGCCTGTGAAGCAGATGCATTAAAGTGTCTAGAGCACATTTCTAAATCCTTGCCCCACTGTGTCCACCTAAAGAAAATGTCTGTTTTTACTGCTCAAAGCAATCTACAAATTCAATGTAATTCCTACCAAAATACCAACTTCATTTTTCACAAAATTAGAAAAAACAATTATAAATTCATTTGTAACCAAAAAAGAGCCAGAATAACCAAAGCAATCCTAAGCAAAAAGAACAAAACTGAAAGAATCACATTACCTGACTTCAAATTATACTATAAGGTTATAGTAACCAAAACAGCATGGTATTGGCATAAAAGTAGACACCTAGATCAATGGAACAGAATAGAGAACCCAGGAATAAAACCATATACTTACAACCAACTGACCTTCAACAAAGCAGACAAAAACATACACTGGGGAAAGGACACACTGTTCACTAAATGGTGCTGGGAAAATTGGAGAGCCACATGTAGAAGAATGAAATTGGATCCCTTTCTCTCACCATATACAAAAATTAACCCAAGATGAATCAAAGACTTAAATGTAAGACCTGAAACAATAAAAAGTTCTAGTAGAAAAACTAGGAAAAGCTCTTCTGGACATAGGTCTAGGCAAAGAATGACTAGTCCCCCAAAACAAATAAAAACAATAATAGACAAATGGAACTTAATCATACTCATACTGGAAAGCTTCTGCACAGCAAAAGAAATAATCAAAAGAGTAAACAGACAACCTAAAGAATGGGAGAAAATATTCTCGAATTATGTATCTGACAAAGAACTAATATCCAGAATCTAGGGAACTCAAACAATTCAGCAAGAATAAACAAACAACTCCATTAAAAAAGTGGGCAAGTGACATGCACAAGCATTTTTCAAAAGATGTACAAATGGCCAAGAAACATGAAAAAAATGCTCTACATCACTAATCTTGAGAGAGATACAAATTAAAACCACAGTGAGATACCAACTTACTCCAATGAGACTGGTCATTATTAAAAAGTCAAAAAAACAATAGATGTTGGCCCTAATGCAGTGAAAAGGGAACATTTATACACTGTTGGTGGGAATATAGTACAACATCTATGGAGATCAGTATGGAGAATTCTCAAAGAACTAAAAGTAGATCTACCATTCAGTCCTGCAATCTACTACTGGGTATCTACCCAAAAGAAAAGAAATCATTATACCAAAAACATGCCTGAAATTATGTTTATCACAGCACAATTCACAATCACAAAGACATGGAATCAACCTAAGTGTGCTGTCGTTTGGCCTGATCTTTAAGTAACCCTTAGAGCAAAGGCAGTGGCTACCCCATTTTATGGGTGACAGCAAGAGAAGCACTCCCACAGCAGTGGTGATGAGCCTCTGTGAGAAGTTAAAGATAGATGGAAAAGTTGGAGGGGTCCCCCACCTACCCACTCCCTGTGACCTTGGCCTCATCATCTCAGCCCCTTCGTCACACATAATACCGTGTTTCCCCAAAAATAAGACCTACCCATAAAACAAGCCCTAGCAGGATTTCTAAGCATTTGCGCAATAGAAGCCCTACCCCGAAAATAAGACCTAGTGATGGGCGTGGCTACGCAGCGCATCTGCACAACACATGCATTTCGTGGAGGAGCGGTAAAGAAGACGGGCAGCCCTTCTCATCTGCCCCATGAGAGCTCTGTTGCTCCACATGAGAGATTGGGGCCAATGGTTCCAAAGGAAATAGAGTCGCAAGAAATTCAGGATGGAATTGGGAGTTTGGAGAGTTATCATGATGTTCCAGAAGAAGACGACTTAACCATATTTGAATAAATGTAGATTATTGTACTGTACATAAAAAAAATCCCCTGAAAGTAAGCCTTAGGGTGTCTTCTTGAGGAAAATAAAATATAAGACCCTGTCTTATTTTCAGGGAAACACGGTACTGTGACAATGGCTTCTCCAAGATGCCCACATTTTTCATTCTCATCTGCAAAGATCTAAAAATTCAGCCTATGCTGCCCCTATCCCTAAAGCAGAAACACAGTCATGGAAGTATGTATTGCTCTGACTCGGGAGAATTTGGGAGCGGGGTGAACACAGTGGAGGGCAAGGAGCTGACCGTCCTCAGGGACCACGAAGCCCAGCAGAGGACACACTCTCCCGTCCATGTCAACAGACTTAGGCAGATGGATGGGACACCTGGAGAGACACAGAAACGAATGAGGCCCCCACCATAGGTGCAAGCATCTTCCTACCCGGAGAGGCAGACACGGAAAGAACCAAGAGTCATACTAGCGGCTGATCCTTACTGGGTGGTGACTGGCTCCAGACACCGTGTCAGCACTCTATCCATGCTATCCGTTAAACTGTCGCCACAACCCGACGAGATAGGCACTGAGATCAAAACAAACCAAGCACGTGAAGCCCTGGGCTTGGGCAACCGTAAGCAGTTACTAGATGCTGGCTATCATTAGACACAGTTACTGCCCTGTGTTAGAGAAGAAAGAAATGAGGCTTAAGGAGGCCAGGCGACATGCCTAGGATCCCGCACTCTGCACTGTTTGGCTCTGAAGTCCCTCAATCGTGACCACTACTATCAGTGGTTCACCAATTTATGTTCCAGCTAAAAATATCGCTTTGGGGGCCCTCCTGTTGGAGATTTTGATGTAGTCAGCATGGTGTGGGAAGATCACTACGACAGGAAGGAGGTATAACCAGTGTTTAAGAGCGTGGGCAGTAGAGTCAAACAGCTCTGGTTTGAAATCCAACTTTGCTCCTTACTAGCCTCGTGACCTTGCTTAATCTTGCCAAGACTCAGTTTCTTGATCTGTAAAATTGGATAATAATGGTAACCATTATGCTAACATACACTGAAGGCAGTTTAATAAAGTGGCTGAAAGCATAAACTCCAAAGTCACACTGCCCAAGTTCAAATCCTGGCTCCACTACTTACCAGCTCTGTGACCTTGAGCAAATTAATTAACCTCTTTGTGCCTCAGTTTCCTCATCAATAATACTAGAGTGATACTAATACCTTCCGTAAAGGGCTGTTATTTGATTTTAAAGTGTTACTACTTGTAAAGCGTAGAGTAGGCCCTGATGAGTAGGAAGGGCTCAATCAGTGTCAGCTGATTATTTAATAATTTATTTATAATAATAAATAATAAAATATTTATAAAATAATAATTTATAAAAATAAATAATAAACTATAATATTTATTTAAATGATAAATATTATTATTAAAAATATTTTTAATATTATTGTCATCATCCCCACCATCCTAGCAGAAGAAACGGTGGTTTTAACCAGGGAGTGAGAAGAGGACTAGATACGATGGAATACAAATGCAAAATTCAAAACCCGAACTCTTAGGGGCAGTCAGAATGAGAAAGGGAAAGCATGATGACCTTTTCCAGAGAGCAGTAAGTATTGTGGCTAGTCCTGGTTGTGCCACTGGAGCAAAGCCACCCCCCTCCTGACCTCAGTTTTACCATCTGTAAAATGAAGGGCTGGGATCAGTTCAACTCATACATGTTCTCTATTTTCAACACACTAAGATTCTGAAAGATTTCACACTGATGCTTTAACAATTTTTTCTTATTTGTCAATAGGTTGGGGCATCCTCCTATGTTTCTAAGTTGTCACATTTTAGATCTTTTTTTTTTTTTTTTAAAGAGACATATTCTTGCTCTGTTGCCCAGACTGGAGTACCGTGGTGTGATCATAGCTCACTGCAGCATTGAATTTCTGGGCTCATATGATCCTCCTGCCTCAGCCTCCTGAGTAGCTGGGACTACAGGTGTGCGCCACCATGTCCAGATAAGTTTTTCATTTTTTGTGGAGACGAGGTCTATGTTGCCCAGGCTGGTCTTAAACTCCTGCCCTTAAGCAATCCTCCCACCTCAGTCTCCCAAAGTGCTGGGATTACAGACATGAGCCACCATACCCAGCCACATTTTAGGCTTTTTGAAGGACATGTTGATTTTCAGCACCACACTATCACAGTTTTTCTGGAGCCGGGGCAGGGGAGGGTGTTTCTGTGAAGGATAGTAAAACCCAAAGATCACTGGTTGGCATGTCCTCCAGATCCTGTTTTGGCAACCCAGACTAGAAAGTCTGTCTGACCTTCTCTTCAAGGAATGTCAGCATGGCATCTGAGAAGTCATGAGAGAAAAACAAACGCAAGAAGTTTGGTCCTTTCTCCATCTCCTGCTACCTATGTAGGAGCCAAGTATCCAGGATTGAGGGATCCCAGGCACTGGAAATGGCCCCCCAGTGTTGGTTGCCTGCTCAGCTGCCAGCCTTGGGGTCCTGAGAACTAGATGAGGATGGAAGGAACCCAACCTGCTGCACCAAAGACAAATCCAGAATCCTGTCTCCAGTATCCTAGGCATTCATTCAAAGCAAGAATTCAGAGATTGCACCAGTAGCCAAGCTATTTGGCCATAAACTCTGCCTTTGCTACCTATTGGGCTGCATTTAATATTAGATTTCTGATGTTGAGATGGTGAAGTCTCTCATTACTACTGAATTAGTGATGCAACTGGGAGACCAGGCCTTTCCCACAATTCCTGGGACATGCTCCACAGAAAAGGAAAATTCTCTTTCCATAGTGGGGAAGATACCCTGCTGTAAAAATTTTATGTTAAAAATAAGGCAAAATATAAAGTCAAAGCTATTGCAATTTTTTGAGCTGCTACATGTAGACTCTGAGGAAACTGATAAATGCTTATCAGAGTCTCTTTAAATATTTTGATCTGTGAAGGTGGACCCAACGCTTGATGTAGAATTGAGTTGGAGAGATGGAAGGTACTGAAATTTGGCAGGAGAGACAAAAAGAGTTCTGAGGTAGGGGTGCAGGACCCAGATGATGATAGAAGCTGGGGCAAAAGAGAGAACCTCCCCTGGGTGAGGAATAGAGGATGGATTTTAGGGCTGTATGGTTTTGGAGTCGAGAACTGTTAAGAACTTATTTACTGTCAAAACTTACTTTCTGTTAGCTTTTTACTGTTAAGAACTTACTCTCAAAACAAGCGTGTGTAGCTGAGTCCATTTGTGTCAGGGTCCACTGTATTACTGAGAGCTCTCCCAATTAAATTCTATGTAGCATATACTGTTTATTAAAAGATAAGTAACACAAATGTGATAATTTGGAGCATTCATATATAATATTAAAACTCAACAGAACCACAGTAATCACTTAGAACTTGGACCTACAGGTTTTCGAGGTGGAAAGGAGTATTTTATGTCAAGCACACACAGGACATGGCAAGGCCAAGGCCCAACAGATTCAGCCAGTAAAGGTATGGTGAGCCACTTTCAGATTCAGACAATTTATTACTTACATTGACAGTGAAAGAAAGAGTAGCCAAATATGCCAACTCCCACATGATCCTTGTCCTACACACCAAAAAAGGATGACACCGAAACAAAAGGGGCCAGATGACTGGAATGTGAGTTGTGGGATATATACCACTGCCAAGGAGATAGTTCTGGACTGGTCATTTCAAAGCTATTTTATTTGCTTTTAAGCAACATGTACTGGATTTGCCTCTTCAGATCTACTCTTTGTCTATCTCCACCCTGCTGAGTGACCCAGGAGGCTGACCTCTCCAGACAGCATTAGTAGGCTCTCTTGCTCTCTGGCTTTCAGGTGATTGACCAACAGAGACAGAAAAGCAGGAATGGCTATATTAATACCAATTGGGTAGAAGTCATAACAAACAAACTTACTAGAGACACAGAGAGACATTATATAAAGATAAAATGTTCAGTGCACAAAGAAAACTTAACGATCCTAAATGTATATGCACCAAACAACAGAGCTGCAAAGCATGTGAAGCAAAAACTGATAGAACTGAAAGGAGAAATAGTATGGAAGTTCCCCACAAAACTAAATATAGAACTACCATATGACCCAGCAATCCCACTGCTAGGTATATATCCAAAAGAAAGGAAATCAGTATATAGAAAAGATATCTGCATGCCCATGTTTACTGCAGCACTATTCACAATAGCCAAGATAAAGAATCAACCTCAGTGTCCATCAGTGGATGAATGGATAAAGAAATTGTGGTACATATATTCAATGGAATATTATGCTGCCATAAAAAAGAATGAGATCCTTCCATTTACAACAATATGGATGTAACTGGAGAACATTATGTCAAGAGAAATGAGCCAAGCCCAGAAAGAAAAATATCACATGTTCTCAACTCATATGTGGAAGCTAAATATTAAAACAATTGATCTCATGGAGACAGAGAGTAGAATGATGGCTACCAGAGGCTGGGAAGAGTAGCAGGGAGATGAGAATAAACCAGGGATGGGTAATAGGTAGAAAAATATAGTTAGATAGTTACATAGAACCCAAAATATTTGATAGCACAATAAAATGACTGTAGTCAACAATAAGTTATGGCATACTTACAATAACTGAAAAAGTGGAATTGGAATACTACTAACACAAAGAAATAATAAATGTTTGAGATGGTGGATACCCCATTACCCTGATTTGATTAGTACACATTGTATGCCTCTATAATTTGTCACATGTACCCTATAAATATATACAACTACTTTGTACCCATATAATTAAAATAAAAAAAGATTTTATAGTGTCTTGAATTTGATGGAGCTTATGTGAAGAAATAAAGTTTATATTTTTTATTTAAAAAAATAAAAATAGGCGAAGGCTATGAATACACATTCCTTCAAAGAAAATATACAAATGGCCAATAGGCACATTAAAAATATACTCAACATCATTAGCCATTAGAAAAATATAAGTCAAAACCACCATGAGATACCATTTCACATCCATAGGTGGCAATAATAGAAAAGACAGAAGATGACAAATGTTGGGGAGTATGTGGAAAAACTGAAAGTCTCATACATTGCTAGTGGAAATGTAAAGTGATTCAGCTCCTTCGGAAAACAGTTTGGCAGCTCCCGAAAAGTTATACAGTAAAGTTACTGTATGACCCAGCAAGTCCACACCTAGATGTACACTCAAGAGAATTTAAATCGTATGCCCACACAGAAATGTGTATGTGAATGTTCACAGCAGCATTATTCCTGACAGTCAAAAAGTAGAAACAACCCAAATGTCTATTAACTGATGAATGCATAAACAAAATATATATCCATAGAATGAAATATTATTCAGTCATAAATATTAGACATACTGATACATGCTACAATATGGATAAACTTTGAAAACTTTGTGCTAGGTGACAGAAGCCAATCACAAAAGAATACATACCGCATGACTGCATTGTATGAGATGTCTAGAATACGCAAATCCACAGAGACAGAACACAGATTAGTGGCTGCCAAGGGGTGGGGGACAGAGGAATGGGGAGTAATTGCTGATGGGTATAGGGTTTCTTTTGGGGGTGACAAAATGTTCTGGAATTAGATGTGGTAGTTGTACAACTTGGTGACTATGCTAAAAACCATTGAAATGTATACTTTGAAATAAATAAACTTTAAATAATAGCGATAACACCAAAGGTTGTCAAGTTTTCAGAGAAACTCATACATTGCCGGTTATTATATACAATGGTTATGTGTGGAAAACAGTGGACAGTTTCTTACAAAACTAAATATGTGACTGCCATCCAACACAGCAATAGCACTCCTGAGCATTTATCCCAGAGAAATGAAAACTTATGTTCACATAAAAATATGTAAACTAATGTTGGTAATAGCCAAGAGCTGGAAAAACCCAGAAGTTCTTCAAGAGGTAAATATTTAAATAAACTGTGGAATACTACTCAGGAATAAAAGTGAAGTGACACATGAAAACATCTTGATAAATTTCCAGAGAATTAAGTTGAATGAAAAAAAAAGCCAATCCCCAAAGATCATGCACTATTTGATAACATTAATGTAACATTCTTGAAAAGATAGAATTATGGAAGTGGAGAACAGAATAATGGTTACCAATGGTTAGAGAGAGGTGAAGATGGGAGGGAAGTGGATGTGGCTATAAAAGGACAACATAAGGAACCCTTATGGTGATGGAAATATTCTGTATCTTGTATCGATATCTATATATTGGCTGTTATATTACACTATAGTTTGTAAAGATATTGGGTGGGATGGGTAAAGGATCTTTGTATTATTTCTTACCTGCATGTGAATCTGTAATTATCACAAAATTAAAAGTTTGATTTAAAAAATAGGTCACAACAATAAGAAATCACTATATACCTATTAAAATGGCCAAAATCCAGAATACCGTCAATATCAAATGCTGGTGGTAGGATGTGGAGCATGCACAACAGAAACTCTCATTGCTGGTGAGAATGCAAAAACAGTATCGCCACTTTGGAAGACAATTTAAGCATTTCTTGCAAAGCTAAACATACTCTTACCATGTGATTCAGCAATCACCCTCGGTGGTATTATGGTGGTGCAAAAGTAATTGCGGCTTCAGACTATGAATTTTAAATCATTATAACTAGGCTCAAACACATCTTTATTAATCAAAATAGGAACCACTACAATCAACATATTTTTGCCAATGAGAAATAAGTTTATTTATTCCTGTAGCATAAGAATCTGAGCTTCAGGATTCCAAAAACTCTTGGAAAGCATTTTCTGCATCCTGCTGGTTGTGGAAGTGTTTTGCCCTGCAAAATATTGTCGAGATGCTTGAAGAAGTGGTAGTTGGTTGGGAAGAGGTCAGATGAATATGGTGGATGAGGTAAAACTGTGTAGCTCAACTCATTCAACTTTTAAAGCATTGGTTGTGCGACCTGTGGTTGGGCATTGTTTTGGAGAAGAATTGGGCCCTTTCTGTTGACCAATGCCAGCTGCTGGCGTTATAGTTTTAGGTGCATCTCATCGATTTGCTGAGCATACTTCTCAGATGTAATAGTTTTTTTGTTTTGTTTTGTTTGAGGCAGAGTCTCACTTTGTTGCCCAGGCTAGAGTGAGTGCCGTGGCATCAGCCTAGCTCACAGCAACCTTAAACTCCTGGGCTCAAGCGATCGTACTGCCTCAGCCTCCCGAGTAGCTGGGACTACAGGCATGCACCACCATGCCCAGCTAATTTTTTTGTATATATATTTTTAGTTGGTCAATTAATTTCTTTCTATTTTTAGTAGAGACGGGGTCTCACTCAGGCTGGTTTCAAACTCCTGACCTCGAGCAATCCGCCCACCTCGGCCTCCCAGAGTGCTAGGATTACAGGCATGAGCCACGACGCCTGGCCCAGATGTAATGGTTTTGCCAGGATTCAGAAAGCTGTAGTGGATCAGACTGGCAGCAGACCACCAAACAGTGACCACGACACTTTTTTTGCTGCAAGTTTGGCTTTGGGAAGTGCTTTGGAGGTTCTTCTTGGTCCAACCACTGAGCTGGTTATGGCTGGTTGTCGTATAAAATCCACTTTTCCTTGCACATCACAATCTGATCAAGAAATGGTTCATTGTTGTTGCATACAATAAGAGATGATGACACTTCAAAACGATGATTTTTTTATTTTCAGTCAGCTCATGAGGCACCCACTTACTGAATTTTTTCACCTTTCCAATTTGCTTCAAATGCCAAACGACGGTAGAAGGGTTGACCTTGAGTTCTTTGGCAACTTCTCTTGTAGTTGTAAGAGGATCACCTTTGATGATTGCTCTCAATTCATCATTGTCAACTTCCAATGGCCAGCCACTACGTTCATCTTCAAGGCTCTCGTCTCCTTTGCAAAACTTTTTGAACCACCACTGCACTGTACATTTAGCAGTTCCTGGGCCAAATGTGTTGTTGATGCTGCGAGTTGTCTCCGGGGCTTTACCACCCATTTTGAACTGGAAGAAGAAAATCACCTAAATTTCTCGAATTTGCTTTTTGTCAATCATCATTTCCATAGTCTAAAATAAATATAAAATAAACAGCAAGTAATAAGTCATTAGCAAAAAAAACCCCATAAAGTGAGCAATGTGCATTAAAATGATGTATAACGTAACCACATTTATTTAAAAATGTATTCCAATATCAAATGACAGATGTCAACAATGCTAACATTGCAGTTACTTTTGCACCAACCTAATATTTACCCAAAGGAGTTGAAAACATAGGTCCACGCAAAAACCTGACCACAAATGCTGATAGCAGCTTTATTCATAATTGCCCAAATTTGGAAGCAACCAAGATGTTCTTGTAGGTGAATGGATAAACTATTGTACATCTAGACAAAAGAATTATTATTCAGCACCAAAAAGAAATAAACTATCAAATCATTAAAAAACATAGAGGAAACTTAAATGCATATTATTAGGTAAAAGAATCTAGTCTGAAAAGGTTACATAATGCATAATTCCAATTTACAGGTTGAGCCTCCCTAATGTGAAAATCCAAAATCCAAAAGTTCCAAAATCCAGAACTTTTTGAAAGCCCACATAACATCACAAGTGGAAAATTTCACACCTGACAAATTTTTCCCTGCATTAACAGTATGTCATATTTTTTACTGTTGCGTATTAAATACTTACATGTAAATAAATGAAAGAAAATGATTGTTGGCCAGGAGCGGTGACTCACGCCTGTAATCCTAGCACTCTGGGAGGCCCAGGCGGGCGGATTGCTCGAGGTCAGGAGTTCGAAACCAGCCTGACCAAGAGCCAGACCCCCGTCTCTACTATAAATAGAAAGAAATTAATTGGCCGACTAATATACATAGAAAAATTAGCCGGGCATGGTGGCGCATGCCTGTAGTCCCAGCTACTTAGGAGACTGAGGCAGCAGGACTGCTTGAGCCCAGGAGTTTGAGGTTGGTGTGAGCTAGGCTGACGCCACGGCACTCACTCTAGCCTGAGCAACAAAGTGAGACTCTGTCTCAAAAAAAAAAAAAAGAAAAGAAAGAAAAGAAAATGATTGTCTATCAGTAGCATATAAATTCAAAGTCAGGAATGATGGTGATGTCAAACCACCACAGACTGTCCACATGGGTGGTGGAAATAGTGATGCCTTTACTTTCTGATGGTTCAATATACACAAACTTTGTTTCATAACAAAATTATTAAAAATACTGTATAAAATACATTCAGGCTATGTGTGTAAGGTGTATATGAAATACAAATGAAATATTTAGTCTTGGATCCCACCCCCAAGATATGTATATGCAAATACTTCAAAATCCACAATAATCCAAAATCCAAAACATTTCTGGTCCTAAACATTTTGGATAAGGGATAGTCAACCTGTATATACATTCCAGAAAAGGCAAGACTATAGAGATAGTAAAAAGAGCAGTTGTTTCCAGGGGTTAATGGAGAGGGAGGGATGCATACGTGAAGCACAAAAAATTTTTAAAAGGACAGTATAACTACTCTGTATAATGCTATAATGGTGGATATACATCATTACACATTTGTCCAAATGCATAGAATGTAAAACACCAAGGGCGAACCTTAACATAAACTATGGAATTCAGGTGACAATAATATGTCAATGTAGGTTCATCAACTGTAACAAATGTACCACTCTAACACAACATGTAAACAATAAAGGAAACTGTGGGACAGGGGAGGGAGGACGTGGAAACTCTTTGTACTTTCTGATCAATTTCTCTGTAAACCTGAAATTGCTTTTTAAAAAAATAAATACTACTAATGTGATAAAGAAAATAAAGGTCATTTTTAGAAGATTCTATGAATTAATTGTTCTGAAAATTGTTAAACAAAGAGAAAGATTCAAACATTTGATGTCTTTCCAATACACACTGGACCACTGGAGGATCAAATAACACATAAGCAAAAGCTTCTCTTTATAGATGTATTTCAGTTATTAGTTCATTAAATATGAAACATCCAATTTTGAATTAAAAGTGTAGGTTATTATGTCTCAAACAAGAAGCAGTACAATTAATCAAAGTATGTACCTAAACTATAGACACAATTTTGCCATCTAAACGGTAGCTTGTTTATGCCAACAGTGAAGAAGCCTGGAAAGCAAGTGGCAATGAAATCGTGAAAGGTGTTTTCCACAGCTTATGGAGAATTGAGTATTTTTCCTTGCAAGAAGTGGTCCAAAGCCTGGAAGAAGTGGTAGGCAGTTGATGCAAAGTTTGGTGAAAATGGTAGACGAACAGAGAGTTTCTAAGTCCGGTTGCTGTAGTTTGAACAGTGCTGTTTGCGCGACCTGTGGTTGACCGTTGTTTTGCAAGATGATTAGACTGTATCTATTGACCAATCTCGGCTGCTTAATTGCAAACATCCTCATCATTTTGTCCAGCTGGTTGCAGTAGACATCTGATGTAATTGAGTAACCAGGTTTCATGAAGCTATAGTGGATAATACCAGCACTGGATCACCAGACACCATTAACTTTGTTTGATGAATTTTCGGCTTTGGACTGTGTTTTGGCATTACCGGTACATCTTCATCCAACCATTGTGCCACCTGACAATCTCTGTGATTGTCAAAAAGAATCCATTTTTCATCACATGTAATAATACGGTGTAGAAATGGTTCGCCTTTATATAGTGACAACAAAGAAAGGCAAGCTTTGAGATGATTTCTCTTTTGACGCTCATTTAATTCACGTGGAACCCATCTATCCAGCTTCTTTACCTTGCCAATTTGTTTCAAATGGTCCAATGTTGTTGGAATAGTAATGTCAAACCTTGCTGCTAATTCACACCTAGGTTGAGATGGATTTGCTTTCACTACAGCTTTCAGCTCATCATTATCTACCTTGATCTCAGGTCACCCAGGTGGCTCATTTTCAAGAATAAAATCACCAGAACAGATATTCTCAAACCATCAATGTACTGAGTGTTCATTATCGACATCCTTCCCAAACACTTTGTTGATATTTCAAGCTGTTTACGCTGCACTGGTTCCATAACATTAACTCATATTTGAAAAATAACACGAATATTTTACTTATGCATGGTTTCGCAAAAATTGTTCCAAACATTTTTTAAAGATAATCATAAGCCAAAATGTGCATTTGAAAGACTGAGGATGTACCTTCACAATAAGAAATAAAACAAGAAGTGTCAAAGTGAAATGTTAGAGATATCAACTGTCAAACTTAGTACTTCAGGAAATCAGACATTTCATACTTAATAACCTAATACTAAGGGAAGGAATGATATCTCCACTTTGTATCACCTGATCAATTAATCTGTCTAGGCAACGATCATCAAAATCTGCTAAGAATACACAGAGAGACACAACCAGATGAAAGAATAAAACACCGTCTTACAGAAAAAAAGAGAGAGAAGGGGAAGGAGGGAGGGAAAAAGAAAAAAGAAAGAAAAAAGACAAACCTCAGTCTAATGAAGACTCTGTAGATCCAACCACCAATTTACAGAAAGTACGATGCAGAGGACATGGTAAATGACGCCATGCGGATACAATCAGCAAAATTAACATTGTGGGAAACTATAGGACAAATGACCAATCTCTTTAATAAATAAACTTCAAGGGGAAAAAAGAGGTGTTAAGGAAATCTTTAAATTAAAAGAGACTTATGAGTCCAGCCAATCAAACTTAATGTGTGAACTTTATTTGATTTTGATTCATATAAACAAACTCAAAATTCAAAAAATTATTAGACAATTGTTAATTTGAATATTGACTAGATACTTGAGGATATTTTAAAAATCATCAAATTGTTATGTGTGATATTGTGGTTGGGTTTTAAAAAAAAAAAAAACTTGTCGAGCTTCACAGGTGAAATGATAAAGTACCTGGGATTTAATTCAATATAAAATAGGAACGGGGGAAAGGGGTGGGGGGTATAGATGAAAGAAGACTGGTCATTAGTAGAAAATTGTTGAAACCAGATGGTGGGCATGTGGAAGTTAACAATAACGAGATTGAGTCACTTGTGTCAAACCCCTAACCAAACTGGGAGTTGGGAGGTCATAAAGAAGAGACCCACATGCTTATATTCTGGAAATACCTACACATCTTGTTTGTATCCTGTACTCAGAATTTATCTCAGGAATTTCCCCAGCCTTCATCCTTTCAGATAAGATGCTCTGACCAGGACAGTTGCCTACCAAGTGTTACCTCCACCAATGAGCTTTGTTTCAAAACGGACTTCTTCTCTGTCTTTAAAAACTCCTCTTTGTCCTAATGGTCCTCAGGTATGTGCTTATGATTTTCATGATTTGAACACCCCAAGTTGTAACTCTTTTCTATTCCCTGCCCCCAAAATCTTTTGTTCTAGAGAGCCTCTCTCTCTGAGGTTTTAAGTTGACAGGTACATGGATTCGTTATATTATTGGTTACTTTTGCAAATGTTTGGAATTTTCCATGGTAAAATTATTTTAAAAAATAAACAGTATACAATAAAGTGTTTTTATGAAGAAAACCAATGTCTCAACCCTTTTTACAATACAGCCAATTGCGTGGGAATTCTTTTTGATCTTTGCAACTAGTTCAGTTCCTATATCCATTCAATCACCAAGTCCTGTTGATTCTAACTCTTAATTGCCACTTCTTTCCATTTACTTTTGAGATAAATTTGGCCTGTGCAATGTACTTCTACTTTTGCCTACTGCTAAAACTGTAGCCAGACTGTTTTTTTTAAAACATAAGTTTGATCATACCAGTCCTTTGTTTAAAATTTACTAATGGCATCTCATTGGTCACAAAATAAAGGCTAAAATATTCAATATTCGGTGAAAGCCCTGCAGAATCTATTCTGACCCTCTGTTGTATGTTACCAGCTCCCCATGTATGTGTATGTGCTCTTCCTTGCCTTTTCATACTCCAGGTACTTCTGAACTTACCATCCTTACTCTCAACACAGAGCATTCACATATGCAGAATGTCCCCTTTCTCCTTACACCTCATCTTTCAGACCTCACTTTAATTGCCACTCTCTTTGGGTAGCTTTCCCATCATTCTTGGTCTAGGTGAGGTCAAATATCTCACACCTTCATAACAACTTGTCACAACTGAAATTTTTAAATTGTTGAAATTGTTTGTTTAATGTCTATCTTTCCTGCTATGATATAATCTCAAGGAGAGAAAGAACTAGGTCTTATTATTGTACCCCCCAAAAAGCTTAGCATCTCGCCCTGCACATAGTAGAAGGTCAATAAGTCTTTGTTAAACTATAAATGACTGGCTTGATTAATGAATAAATCAATGAATTTAAATATAATACTGGTCGAATCATGAACAGAGTTTACCTGAACCATAATTATAAAATTACAGTTAAACTTAATGGTATCAATCATACCCCCAACAAAATATTGGCAAAGTACAAATTGCAGTAGGTATACAAACAAAAAGAGGGAAAAAGTTACAATGACTTCATTACATATCCAGGTTACAGTCCCTCACTGATACTCCAAAAGTGCTCAATGACAAAAGAATGGGGATGTGTCATAATATATCATTCACCTTTCAAAGGAGGCATACATGTATCCAAATAAAAGTTCTGATACAAGCCCCAGGGATTCTCTGAAGGAGTAATAAAGACCATATACCCAAAACATTTACAGTTACTATATATGCAATTATTTAAAACTGGCTACATATATGGAGTGCACACAATCTCTTAACTCATAAAATCGGTAAATTTAACTTATTTATTCAAGCAAAATCAAAGCTTAGACATTTTGAAGATTAGATCTTCACAACTTTTAAAATTAATGAGAAAAAAACTACAAACTCCTGAACCAAAATTTTATTGCAAATTATTAGAGTCTCCGTGTGTGTGAAAATTTTTCATAACACATGACATATAAAGATGTTAGCACATTGAACCACAACAGAAACTATTTTTGTACAATTTGTGAAATCACTAATATGCTTATTTCTCCTGTGAATGAATGCAGTTTGCTTAAATTAACTTTGTCATGGTATGTCAAGTAGGTTTAGGATTTTTATATTATTGCTTAACAACCTCCTAATAAGACTTCCAGTTTCTACTTGACCTACACATAATATTGTTTTCAATGTATTGAATACTGTAGTAGCTTTTTCTCTCATCTCTGGTGGAACATATTTAATATCTAAATATTCATCTAGTTTAGATCTAGAATTATACAGCATGTTAATAACAGTTTCAATGTCATCAATTTCATTACCGGTTTCTCCTGAAAATAAGTGAGAGTTATACATTGTTTTTAATTTATGTTCTGCTGCTGCTGCTAGAGCAAGGCTTCGTTTTAGGTGCTCTTTGGAGGCTTGAATGTCTTCTTTTAATTGTGGATCGCTGGTGTCAGTAAGAAGTGCCTGTTGCACCAGTAAATTAATATCTGAAATTTTTTTCAGAATGTCATCATTATTCAAAGTCTGTGAGTGTTTTTCATATGTTGGTTCTTCAAGTTTTTCTATTTCAGTTTCGCCTGATAGCTGAGGAACATCTTCTGACTCTGCAGAAGAGATCTCCATCGCAGTGCTTCTACTGAAAGAGGTGAAAGTTGATTTCCTTGTGGTGACCCATGGAGTTCTAAATTTTTTCACAACAGTTGGCAACAATTTTGGTACCCTAGTTTGTTTCACAATCGGCTCTGGCTCTGGCTCTGGCTCTGGTGCTGGCTCTGGCTCTGGCTCTGGTTCTGGCTCTGGCTCTTCATTTTCAATATAAGGTTCTTTTGCATGTAAAACAACGGAAATGTTATTTGGTTTGATTGACCAGAATGGTGTACTTTTAGTGCGTTTTTTCCTCCCTCCTCCTAGTGTGAAGCCGCTAGTAGGGAGAGGTGTAATTCCTTCACTGACAGGACTGATTATAACAGCATTCTCAGGTGAAGTTTCTCCATGTGTAATTATCTCCTTTAATTTTGATACCCTCGATCCTATAGAGTAAGCACTTTTTGAAGACTTTGATTTTTTCGCACGGCCTGGTTCCCTAGTGGGAACACTCAGTATTAGGTTCTCTAAAACTTGTACGTAATGATTCAAGTTTTGTTCTTCATCAGGCGACACAGTTATGCCTTAAGGGAAAAAAATCAAATAAATATATAAGTAATATTTATTACTGTATATGACACATTGAGAGAATCTATTGACCTAAATTTATTTCATATGCTATCACTTAAAAATAGGAGATAAAGAACCAAGAAGCAATACACCTCTGACATAGGGTCAATTCTCACTTAAATAAATACAATTATTTTTTCAGGTTCTTATTAAAATAGATTAGCAAAATTAGTGTAAAAGTTGTGTATTAACACAATTCTCCATATTATTTTTCGCTCTTATTTTCCCATATATCTTATGATTCAACAGGCAACTTATTAAACCAAAATTCTTGATTATGTCCTCTAACACACTGGTGTGCTGGAATAGGCTCATACTGGCTCACTAGAGTGAATTATTAAATTTTTAGGAATTCCATTAACCAGATGTTGAACACAGATCTCATTAAAAATTAAATTATCTAAAGTTGTAAGCAAATCAATTTATATTAAAAACAAAGGTAATAAATATCCCAAACTCATCACATCCTGATTATTTTACTATTGCCTATGCTCTTGAGATTATTCATATCGAGTGTACATGGATGATGAAGATGCAACATAATGGTGTGCTACTATGCATGTCTTTCTACCCCCTAGTGATGTCAAATTGGCAGCTTGAAATCAACTCGTGGGAGTATTTACACCATGTAAATAAGCAAATGCTACAGATCAGGGTTTCCTCCTCTCTACCAAAAGCCATTTTTAAACATTTACCAGTATACTACTGCCTTCAACATAACAAAGATCAAACTAGTCTGTGGGTCATAGTCATTTAACCGTTTTTGTAAATAAAATTTTACTAGAACCCAGCCAGTCTTGGGTTTATTGGAACCCAATCATTTGTTTATGTATTATCTATGGGTCCTTTTGGCTGCAACAGTAGAGTAGTTGCAAGAGACCACATGGTATGTAAAGCTAAAAATACTATCTGACCCTTTACAGAAAAAGTTTGCCAATTCCTGGTTTAAATCATCAACACTTCACTTTTAACAACAAAATGGCCGTTCTATTTATACTGCTATTTTGCAGCATCTGAGTGGTAAAGCTTCTCATATCCAATGTGGAGAACAGGAAATATTATTGAATAAGATATTCTGGAATTCTGTTAAACTCTCCTATTCCTGAATCAGGGGTATTTTAAGTACGGGGGCATTTCGAATCACATGAAATTTTAAATTGATTTTGCCATTATCATGGATACAAAATGATTTAATTCAGGGAAGTAAGTCACTTTTTACTTTTTATCATTCACCTGTATCGTTCACCTATATCATTATCATATAATATGATAATGATATCTCTAATATTAAACTCTAAGGCACACTCCTACCTCTGTAGGCTAAATAAAATAACAACTGTTCAGGAGGTACTATCATTAGGCTTTTTGGTAAGCACAAAATACTCAAAAATTGCTTTATATTTACATGTTTCTTCTCTCTTTGTTAACTATTCTCTTACAACTTAGAAAGACCAGATAGAAGTTTAATCAAAATTAAAAACATATTTCTAAATTTTTAAAAATTCTTTTTTTTTTTTTTTTTTGAGACAGAGTCTCGCTTTGTTGCCCAGGCTAGAGTGCCGTGGCGTCAGCCTAGCTCACACCTACCTCAAACTCCTGGGCTCAAGCGATCCTTCTGCCCCAGCCTCCCGAGTAGCTGGGACTACAGGCATGCGCCACCATGCCCAGCTAATTTTTTCTATATATATTAGTTGGCCAATTAATTTCTTTCTATTTATAGTAGAGACGGGATCTCGCTCTTGGTCAGGCTGGTTTCGAACTCCTGACCTCGAGCAATCCGCCCGCCTAGGCCTCCCAGAGTGCTAGGATTACAGGCGTGAGCCACCACGCGCAGCCTTTAAAAATTCTTAAAGATAACAGTTTAGTGAGGCAGTGTCATGGTGGAAAGATACCAGACTTGTCTGGAGATCCAGATCCTATAAGAAGATTCTGTATTTTATGTCATGCTTATAAAATCCTGTATACTCCAAGATCTATACAATGGATGGTGGGTGAAAATGGAAGATACAGAACATAAAGGTGGATTTTGATATTATCCTTATAATAATTGTTTTAAAATCACTCACATAGTATCATATATTTTGTCTGTGAATTGCAAATGTTTTAATGGACTAAAACCCATATGGGCAATTGCCTCTGAGGAGAGAGAATGGGACTGAATTTGGTCATTAAAGGGACTATAGATTTTATCTATAATGTTTTACTCCCTAAACACACACACAAACACATGCACACCCCCCCAACCATTTAATACAGTAAACCATTAAAACTTACAATTATTTTTTATTTTTTAATTTCAAGTAGTTTCTTTGTTTCCTTTGTTTTTAATTTAGAAGTAAAAATTATATAAAAGTCACATTTTAGAAAGAAAAATAACTTGTTTATGTATACTCATATTTATGAAATGCCTTGTCCTGAATCAGAGTTTTCTTAAAGGAAAATACTGAGTTAAATGAATATGCAGCTCCATGCAGTGAAAACGAAATCTTTGAGTCTGGTCCTGTCTCTACCATTTCATAGCATCATGACCTTAGGTCATTACTAACTGTATCTGGACATTTATTTTACTATAAAATTAATACACTATGTTTGCCTTTCTATCTCACAGAACCAAATGAATTAGATATTTAAAAACACTTTAAAAGCTATGGAGCACTAATATGATAATATTATTCTCTATAAAGGTAACTGGTTACATTTCTCATTTTAAAATATAAATTTCCCTAAAAAATATCTAGGAAATATAATGTTACCTAAAAATAACATTAAAAGTATGCTTTGGATCTTATTTAGTAAGAAACACTAGAAGTCTTTCTGCTAAAAACAAGAACAAGACAAGGATACCTAAAATCTCCATGACTATTTAACATGATGCTGGAGATACCAATCAATGCAATTAGACAAGGGAAATAATTAGAGACATGAGAATTGGGGAAAAGGGGTATAACTATCTATATACAGATGATATAATTATAAATCTAGACAATGCAAAAGAAATCTATTGAAAAGTTATTACAATTAGTAAGAATTTCATAAATAGCAAGTTATAAAAATCAACATACCAAAATCAATATATAAATATAAACTGGTTAGAAGATGTGAGAAATAAGATGACATTTAGATAACAGAAAAAATGAAACAAAATATCTAATCATAGATTTTTAAAAACATGCCCAAAATCTATATGAGGAATTATAGTAGGCTAAATAATGAACACCCAAAGATATCACCCTAGAACCTATAAATGTTACCTTATAAGGAAAAAAGGTCTTCGAAGATGTAGTTAAATTAAGGATCTTGACATGGGCAATTATCCTGGATCTGTGGTCCCCAACCCCTGGGCCATGGACCAATACTGTTAGGAACTGGCCACATACAGCAGGTGAGCAGCGGGCAAAAAGGCGAAGCTTTGTCTGTATTTACAGCCACTCCCCAGCTCCCCCTCAATTCACATCACCACCTGAGCTCTGCCTCCACCCCCACCACCCCCACCACCTCCACCCCCAACCATGCAAAAATTGTCTTCCATGAAACCAGTCCCTGGTGTCAAAAAAGTTGGGGACCACTGCCCTGGATTATCTGGGTAGACTCTAAATCCGATTACATATATTCTTATAAGAGAGAGAGAGATGTGAGACATGCATGGAAGAGGTAATGTGGAGGGAAGCAGAGATTAGATTTGATGTGGCCACAAGTCAAAGAATGCTAGCAACTGCCAGAAACTGGAAGAGGCAGGGAACAGTTTTTCCTTGAGCTTCCAGAGGCAGCCAATGCCTTGATTTTGGCTCAGTGAAACTGATTTCAGACTTCTGGCCTCTAGAACTGTGAGTGAATAAACTTCTGTTGTTTTAAACCACTAAGTTTGTGGTAATTTGTTATAGCAGTCACAGCAAACTAAACAGAAATATAATAAAATCTTTTGAAAGACATAATGTAAACTTCAGCAAATGGAATGATATGCCATGTTCTCAAACAAGAAAATTCAACATCCTAAAGGTGCTTAGATGTCATAGTCTCACTGTTAATTTATGCATTTAATATGCTTCTAAAATTATCATTAATTTTTTTCTGGAATTAGTAAAATTGATCATGAAGTTCATTTGAAATAAGAATAGCCAGGAAAACAAAGGCTAGCCCTACTAGATATTAAAATATATTATAAAGCCTCTATTACAAAAATGGTATAGCACTTATACATAAATAGATGATTAGAAAAGAACAGAAAATACAGAAGTAGACCCAATTGCATATGGATAAACAGCTCAAATGGAAGGAATGTTTCAATTTCAAAACTATTCCAGCTAATAAAGAAGCCATTTATAATAAACTATGATCATTTTGCAATAATTTTCAATGGCTGCCTATATCATAAAAGAATACCCAATGAGACATTATGTACTTTCTGATGAAAGAACACAATACCACTTATAAATTAGTCTTGCAAAAATAAATCAAACCTGAATCCAACAGGTCTTCCTAGATCTTACTAGCAATATTCAGAAAACATATAGAACAATAAGGAAAATATTCAACTATGTCATATCTATGTAATTAATGAAATCTAGACTGTGGGAAACTAAAGAATATGTGACCCAGTTTCTTCAACAATTAAACTGCAAGGAGAAAAACAGAGATGAAAGAAGAACTATAGATTAAAAGGGAAATAACAGGTATATCAATAAATTACAAGTATAAATCTTTTATTTGAATCCCAATTCTGTTAAACACACTGGAAAAATGACGCTCAAAAAAGTTTGAACGCGAAAGGGGGAAAATGGCGGAACAGGGCTGACCTCTTGGCTCTCGGCTCTCAGGGTGAGAGGTGAAGAGGACAGACAACCACAGGCAAGTCATCTACGCCTACTATGGATTAGCTTCGCAAGACTGCAAAGAGATACCGGGATACGAAAATCGTGGACAATAATCAAAGGTGAACCGAAATTCTTCCACTAAATCTGGGGAGTCGGAAAAACTGTGGGGAGGGAGTGCGTTTGCACGTCTGCCGCCCCACGGGCGGGGTGGAGGAGGCATTCCTTCCCCCGACACGGGGAGACGATCCCTTCCCCACTGACCCCCACTCCCACACAGGCAGGGAATTGTCTGAAGGCGGGGGAGGTGGCGACATGGGAGTCTGGAGCAGGCAGCATACTGAACTCCCCGCAGCGCCCTGCTGGTTCAGGAAGGGTCTGAGCCCAGCAGCCGCATCACAGCCCCGTCACCGCACCGCCCGCCCCGCCGCTTGGAGACACGGAGAGCCGCGCGGGCAGCCCTTTCTCGGACTTCCCCACAGCCCTAGACCAGCCAAACCTTCGCACTTTTGGACACAGCAGTTCTTTGATTTACAACGCTCTGCTGGGGCGGTAGTCGGTGGGGAAAAAGTCCGAGCCCTGCAGCTGCTTCCCAGCCCCGCAGCCCCGCCCCACTGTTTGGAGACGAGGAGGCCTTTCTCAGGCCTTTCTAGGGCCTCCCCACTGCCCTAGGCCGGCAGAACTGTTCGTGTTTCTGGAGAAGGCAGCTCTTTGAGTTTACAGCGCTCTGCTGGGGCCATAGTCAGTGGGGAAGAAGTCTGAGCCCTGCAGCTGCTTCCCAGCCCCGCCACCCGCCCTGCCGTTTGGAGACGCGGCAGAGGGCAGCGGGAGAAGTGTTTTCTCAGGCACCCCCACTACCCTAGGCCAACTGAGCTGCTGGCGCTTCTGGAGAAGGCAGCTATTCGAGCTCCCACCTCTCCGCTGAAGCAGGCGCCGGAGCTGAACCTACATAGGGTGCTGAACTAAGTGGCCGCCTCCCCGCACCCCAGAAAGGAGTGCCGAATTGGGCATTCTACCTCAGGATGCTTTCAGGTCCAGGAAGTGGGGACTCTGCCTTAAAGGAGGCTTCGCCTTTGGTTACTGTTGAAGCTTTGACTGGGGCTGGGTAGACAGAGAGTAGTTCCCCACACATAAACCACTGGGTCTCTGGGAGCGGAGGAATTAGGGAGTGCAGCGGTCGTTTGAAGCCAGCCTGCCAAACCCAACCTAGCCTTCCGCCGAATAGGGGACACGCAGCATCAGCACCACCAAAGCATGCCACCACCACCCCGCAGATTGGAAACGCTGCGGAGGCCTGCCCTGGTAGTGAGCTCAGTCTCACCCTCTGCCCTAACCCAGCAGATGGACTTGGAAGCTGAATTTAAAAGGGTGGAAAGGCGAGAGCGGTGTTTTGTTCAGCGGCTTTCTCGCAAGCTAGAACCTGAGTAGTTTCTTGCTGCATTTAGCTGTTTGCGATCTGTTCCCAGACAGCAGAGCCTATCGTAGCAAGGTGGAGTAGCAAAGGAGGCTGCTATTCCTGAGGACTCGAGGAACCTTTGGGAGTGGCAAGACATTTGCTTAACACTGAGAAACCTGTATATCCTATTTAGAGGCTTAGAGCACAATACAAAGATCTTGGGATACATTGATAACTAACTCCTTCCCACAAACCACAGAGATCAAAAGAAAGAGTAAACTCAGAGCTTAACACAGTGCCTCCCATTTCAACCTAGTGGTGGAAACTGGTCTCCATCTCACTAGAGTGAAAGATCCCTTGGGTGTCTAAGCAAGGGACCCAAACCCACTAAACTCTGTGGACATAAGGTGAAAACATCAGGTCAAAGATGATCCAACAGGCTCAAACTCCTCTTAGATGATACAGGACCAGAACACATACTCCCCAGCTCTTCCAAGGATCATTCCTTTGGAAATCAAGAACACAGCCCATAATCGAGTTCCAACACCTCTGGTCCTCAGCAAAGTATCCAGATGAGGAAGAACCAGCGAAAGACATAAGGAATCATGAAGGATCAGAGAGAAAAGTCACCTCCAAAACAAAATACTCATTCCCCACCAACTAACACCAACTTACATGATATGATTAAACTAACAGAGGAAGAATTCCAGATATGGATTGTTAGAAAGCTCAATGAAATTGAAGAGAAAATAGAATCCCAACATAGAGAAACCACAAGAACAATCCAGGAAATGAATGAAAAATTCTCCAAAAATATAGAAGTAATTCAGAGAAACCAAGCAGAAATTCTGGCAATGAAGGAAACACTTAAGGAGCTCCATAATACAGTAGAAAGCCTCAAAAACAGGATAGATCATGCTGAGGAAAGAATCTCAGAGCTTGAAGATTATACCTACATGCTAAACAAATCAGAGGAAGAAAGGGTACACAGAAACAAGAGACAAGACCAAAGCTTACAAGAAGTGTGGGAGTATGTAAAAAAGTCAAATCTCAGACTGGTTGGGATTCCAGAAGGGGGAAGAGGAACATTCACGAGGGTTGGAAAACTTATTTTATGGCATAATGGAGGAAAATGTGCCAGGCCTACCTAGAAATCTGGATATCCAAATACAAGAAGTGCACAGGACTCCTGGGAGACACAATGTGAATAGGCAATCGCCTCATCATGTGGTTATTAAGCTGACCAAAGTAAATGTGAAAGAAGCAATCCTCCGTACAGCAAGGCGAAAATAACAAATAACCTATAAAGTAAAGCCTATCAGACTAACTGCAGACTTCTCATCCGAAACCTTACAAGCCAGGAGGGAGTAGGTGCCTATCCTTAATCTTCTAAAACAGAACAAAGCCCAATTTAGAATTCTTCATCTGGCAAAATTAAGTTTCATCTATGAGGGCGAAATAAAATCCTTCTCAGACAAGCAATCGCTGAAGAAATATGCAAAGACCAGACCAGCCCTGCAGGAAATTCTCAGACCGGCCATCCACGGTGAACAGGGCAATAGACAGTCCTCCAAATAAAACCCTTAAAGAATTTAAGTCTAGACCTCGAACGTCATGATGTCTCAAGATCTAAGACAAAGCAACAGGACTTCACCCATCAATATGAGCGGAAATCTTACTCCAATTTCAATCCTCTCAATAAACATAAATGGTTTAAACTGTCCTCTGAAGAGACATAGGCTGGCAGAGTGGATAAAATTCCACAAGCCTAGTATTTGCTGTATACAGGAAACACATCTAAACCATAAAGATGCCACCCAGCCGAAGATCGAGGGATGGAAAACTATCATCCAGGCAAATGGAAGTCAAAAGAAAGCAGGGGTAGCTATATTATTCGCAGACAATATTAGATTCAAATTAGCAAAAGTAAAAACGGATAAAGACGGCCACTTCATAATGGTGAAAGGGAAAATCCAACAAGAAGATCTAACAATTCTTAATATTTATGCACCCAATGCAGGAGCACCCAATTACATAAAGCAAAGCTTGTCTGAGCTAAATACCAATTTAAACAACACTATCATAATACAGGGGACTTCAACACACCACTAAATGAATTGGATCGATCCTCCAAACAGAAATTAAGAAATAAGGGACCTAAACAAAACTCTTGACCAAAAAGTTCTGACAGATCTATACAGAACATTCCACCCAAATAAAGCTGAATTTACATTCTTCTCAGCAGCCCATGGGTCCTTCTCCAGGATTGATCACATACTAGGCCGCAAAGCAGATCTCAAAAAATTCAAGAAAATAGAAATAAAACCATGTGTCTTCTCTGACCATAGTGGTATAAAATTAGAGTTCAATTCTAACAGAAATACACACTACATCACTAAGTCATGGAAACTAAACAATCTACTGTTGAATAACTATTGGGTCAAGGAAGAAATTCAGAGGGAAATCAAGAACTTCTTTGAACAAAACGACAATGGAGCCACATCTTACCAAAACCTGTGGGATACAGCAAAAGCATATCTGAAAGGAAAACTAATAGCAATAAATGCTCACATCCAAAAAACAGAAAGAGTAGACACCGACAACCTAATGAATATACTCAAGGAATTGGAAAAAGAAGAGCAAACCAATTCCAATCTGAGCAGAAGAAAAGAGATATCTAAGATCAAAGCTCAACTAAATGAAATGGAAAACAAGAGAATTATATGGAAGATCAACAAAACCAGAAGCTGGTTTTTCGAAAAGATTAACAAAATTGATGGCCCTCTGGCTAGGCTGACAAGAACTCAAAGGGAAAGGACTCTAATAAACTCAATAAGAAATGAAAAAGGAGAGATCACAACAGACTCCAAAGAAATACAAAACATTATGTTTGACTACTATAGAAATCTATATGCCCAAAACCTACAGAATGAAGACAAAATGGACAGATTCCTGGACTCATACAACCTCCCTAAGTTCACCCAGGAGGTAACAGAATTCTCTTTTTTTTTTTGAGACAGAGTTTCACTTTATTGCCCAGGCTAGAGTGAGTGCCATAGCGTCAGTCTAGCTCACAGCAACCTCAAACTCCTGGGCTCAAGCAATCCTGCTGCCTCAGCCTCCCAAGTAGCTGGGACTACAGGCATGCACCACCATGCCCGGCTAATTTTTTTTCTATATATATTTTAGTTGGCCAATTAATTTCTTTCTATTTATAGTAGAGATGGGGTCTCGCTCTTGCTCAGGCTGGTCTCGAACTCCTGAGCTCAAAGGATCCGCCCACCTCGGCCTCCCAGAGAGCTAGGATTACAGGCTTGAGCCACCGCGCCCGGCCGGTAACAGAATTCTTGAACAGACCAATCATATGCTCAGAAACTGAAGCAGTAATTAAAAACCTTCCCAAATGGAAAAGTCCTGGGCCAGATGGCTACACTTCAGAGTTCTACCAAACATACAAAGATGAACTCATACCTATACTACAGAAACTATTCCACACCATTGAGAAGGATGGTATTCTGCCTAACTCTTTCTACAAAGCCAATATCATCTTGATATCAAAGCCAGAAAAGGATGCAACAAAAAAAGAAAATTACAGACCAATATCCCTCATGAATACAGATGCAAAAATCCTAAATAAAATTTTAGCAAATAGAATTCACCAGCACATCAGAGAAATAATTCACCATGACCAGGTGGGATTTATTCCTGGGATGCAAGGCTGGTTCAACATACACAAGTCTATAAATGCAATCCACTTTATAAATAAAAGCAAGAACAAAGACCATATGATTCTGTCAATAGATGCAGAAAAAGCATTTGACAAAGTCCAACATACTTTTATGATAAAAACTCTTAACAAAATAGCCATAGATGGCCCTTACCTTAAATTTATTAAGTCCATTTATGACAAACCAACTGCTAATATCATCCTAAATGGGGAAAAATCAAAATCATTCCCTCTTCGAACCAGAACTAGACAAGGATGCCCACTCTCTCCCCTCCTATTCAACATAGTGCTCGAAGTCCTAGCTATAGCAATCAGGCAAGAGATGGGTAGTAAGGGGATCAAAGTTGGAGCAGATGAGATCAAACTCTCACTCTTCGCCGATGATATGATATTATATCTTGAAAACCCCATGTATTCTTCCAAGAGACTCCTAGATTTGATAAATGAATTTGGTAAAGTTTCAGGGTATAAAATCAATACACACAAATCGGAAGCATTCATATATGCCAAGAACCATCAAGCAGAAACTCAAATCAAAAACGCAATAACCTTTACCATAGCCCCAAAGAAAATTAAATACCTAGGAATATACTTAACAAGAGATACGGAAGATTTATACAAGGAGAACCATGAAGCACTAAAAAAAGAAACTGCAGATGATTTAAACAGATGGAAAAATCTATCATGTTCATGGATTGGTAGAATCAATATTGTTAAAATGTCAATATTACCTAAGGTGATCTACAGAATCAATGCAATCTCCATCAAAATACCACCAGCATTCTTAACAGATCTAGAAAAAATAATTCTTCGCTTTGTATGGAAACAGAGAAAACCACGTATAGCCAAAGCAATCTTAAGTAAAAAGAACAAACTGGGAGGCATCAGTCTTCCTGACTTCAAACTGTACTATAAAGCAATAATAGTTAAATCTGCCTGGTACTGGCACAAGAACAGAAGCATCGATATCTGGAATAGAACTGAGCTTCCAGAGATGAAACCATCTGTATACAGTAACCTAATCTTTGATAAAGCAGACAAAAATATACTATGGGGAAGAGATTCTCTCTTCAATAAACGGAGCTGGGAAAACTGGTTAGCAACATGCAGAAGAGCGAATCAGGATCCCAACCTCATACCTCTCACAAAAATTCACTCAAGATGGATAACATATCTAAATCTAAGGCATGAAACTTTAAGAATCTTAGAAGAAGATGTTGGGAATACCCTATCAGATATTGGTCTAGGCAAAGAATTCATGAGGAAGACCTCCAAGGCAATCACCGCCACATCAAAAATAAACAAATGGGATCTGATCAAATTAAAAAGTTTCTAATTGCCAAGGAAACAATCATTAGAGAAAATAGACAACCCACAGAGTGGGAGAAAATATTCGCTCTCTATACTTCCGATAAAGGTCTAGTAACAAGAATCTACCTAGAACTTAAAAGAATAAATAAGAAAAAATCAAACAACCCCATCAAAAAAAAATGGGCAATGGAAATGAACAGAAACTTCTCCAAAGAAGACAGAATAATGGCCTGCAAACATATTAAAAAATGTTCAACATCTCCAATCATTAGAGAAATGCAAATCAAAACACAATGAGATATCACCACAATGAGATATCACCTAACCCCAGTGAGAATGGCCTATATCAAGAAATCCCAAAACAACAAATGCTGGCGAGGATGCGGAGACAGGAACACTCTTACACTGCTGGTGGGACTGCAAATTAGTGCAAGCTTTGTGGAAAAGAATTTGGAGATACCTCAAACAGCTAGAAATAGAAATACCATTCGACCCAGCAATAGCCTTGTTGGGCATCTACCCAAAAGAACATAAGTCTATCATAAAGATGTCTGCACCTGAATGTTTATGGCAGCACAATTCACTATTGCATGGCCATGGAAACAACCCAAGTGCCCATCAATTCATGAGTGGATAACTAAAATGTGGTATATGCTCACAATGGAATATTACTCAATACTAAGAAACAACAGTGAGCTAGCACCGTTTATGCTATCCTGGATGAAGCTTAAGCCCGTAATACAAAGCGAGACGACACAAGATCTGGGAAATGGGCTACACATCTACTCACCATCAAATTGGTACTGACTGACTAAAACTATGGTGCTCAAAAACCGGCAGTGTTCAACAGGGATGTGGCAGGGGAGACCCACATCTTAAGGAAGTGGCGAGCATTGTGGGGGGGAAGGGATTACCTCTATCCCTTTTTAGGGAGAGGTAAAGATATACATTGTAACCAAAATGTCTGAAAAAAAAAATCTGTAATCGGGAGGTGGGCAGGTGGAAGGGGGGAGGAGGGGAAGGGCATGTACTTACACGGTGGGTGCGGTGTGCACCACCTGGAGGCTGGACACCTAGAAGCTCTGGCATAGCGGGGTGGGGGGGGCAGGGGCAAGGTATGTAACCCTAACAATATCTGTACCCCCATAATGTGAAGTAATAATAATAAAAAAGTTTGAATGCTGACCAGATATTTGATGGTATTAAGGAATTATTAATCTTTTTAGTATAAAATTGTATTGTTTTTGTGTTTTTTAAAGTGTACGCCTTATATTTTAGTGTTTCATACTGAAATATTTACTAATGAAACTGTATGATGTCTAGAATTTGCTGTTTTATTTTAAGAGACAGGGTCTCATTCTGTCACTCAGGTTGCAGTGCAGTGGTGCAATCACAGCTCACTGCAGCCTTGAACTCCTGGGCTCGTGATCCTCCTGCCTCAGCCTCCCTAGGAGCTGGGACTACAGGAGCATACCACTGCACCTGGCTATTTTTTTTTTTTTTTTGTAGAGATGGAGTCTCACTATGTTGCCCAGACTGGTCTCAAAGCTCCTGGCCTCAAGTGATCTAGACTCTCAGGGAGACAATGAGCTACCACAGCCTGTTAAGAATTTGCTTCTAGATAGTCCAAGCCCCAAAACTTGGGGTGGAGGAGTCAGGGAGGTAAGAGAAAAAGGAATGTGGGTGGAGCTAATCAATGAAACAAGATTAATCATGAGTTCATAATAGCTGAAGTTGATTACAAGTATATAGAGATTTATTATACTATTATTTTTACTTGTGTATATGTTTAAATTTTTCCATAATAAAATGTTTTTTAAAATCTGTTTGAGAAAGATTTTAATTCTGGGCAACTATCATAAATAAATCTAAAATGTACAGCCAACAATGGTTTAAATGCTTTAAAAAAAGACATTGCCATTAGATTATAATCTGATAAACACTTGATTTTCAAGTCATTTAGCTTGTTTCTTCTCAAAATAGTAAACAGGATACCCAGGTGGCTATTAGGTGAGTTAGGGTGTCAAAGGACAGAAAAAGGAGATACTTAATACTAGCTGATTCCTAAAAATACTGAAGTACTCATTATCCCCTTCTGCTGTTACTCAGGCAACACCAAAAAGCCTATTCATGGCTGCCTAGCAATAGAGCACCCTCCCTCCTACATCGCTTTTCCTCCCTTCCTCCTCCTTTTGTCTCCATATTGTTCTATTGTTATATCTATCCTCTCTCCTCACACACTTTCCACCTCCTGTTTCTGTCCCCCTAAAACATCTACATACTTCATGTTGACCTTTTCAGTTCTACTTGTCAGGACTGCTCTTGCAAACCAGTTTGAGTTTTATAAAAATGTTTGCAGGCAACATAGGAAAAGATAGTGGAGCCTTAAATACCCCTACAGATGGCCCTGGCCACCAAGAAAACCTGTTTTTCTCCATTCTTCAGGAGGTGCTAGAAAGCTGAATAAAATTCAAATTCTTACAAAGAACAAACAACCCTGCTAGAAGTTGGGTTATTAAACTTTGGATATTCATAGTATTAATATATGCTAGTATACCTTATAATATGCCCTCTATATTCACCAGTTAGTGATCTAAGCAAACAGAATGTGTGACAATCTCCAGCTGGAGAAAGCATGATGCTATTCTCCAGTGCCTCCCGTAGGCTGGGTAGTTAATTGCTGAACAGGCTTGAGGCTCTGCTGGAATCTCAAATATGGGGGCTGTAGCTAAGCCTGAGGTACCCTGCACTTCTCTTCTTGAAATAGTACAGGCAGAACTGTCACACACAGAAATGATAGGAAAGTAAACAAAATGGTACTAAACAACTGTAGGAACAAAAGTGGTAGGAAATCTGACGGGAAAATGGAAGATAGTGATTAAAAAGATCATAACAGTTCTCACTGACTGAATGATTACTATGTACCAGGCACTGTACTAAGTAACGGCTTTGAATGTGAGGAATGTTTTTATAAAGAAACAAAGGAAGATACTCAGAAAGGATAAGTAATTTGCTTAAGATTGTATTCAACTTGTAAGAAGTAAGGATGGGATTTGAACACAGCCTACCTTAGTTCTAAGTGGGTGCATAACGACTACACGGTGTTGTCATAAAGAAATGACACAAGGACTTGTATTTCTCTAATGGTTAATGATATTGAGCATCTACATATCTCCTTTGGAAAAATGTCCATTCTGATCCTTTTCCTATTTCTTAATTTTTTTTGAGACAGAGTCTTGCTCTGCTTCCCCAGCTACAGTACAGTGGCATGATCACAGCTCACTGCAATCTCAAACTCCTGGGCTCAAGTGATCCTCCTGCCTCAGCCTCCCTCAGCCTTCTGAGTAGCTGGGATTATAGATGTGTGACGCTGTGACTGGATAATTTTTCTAATTGTAGTAGAGAGGGTTCTCGCTCTGGCTCAGGGCTCAGGCTGGTCTCAAACTCCTGACCCAGAATGATCCTTCTACTGTGGCCTCCCAGAGTGCTAGGATTACAAGTGTGAACCACCACACCTGGCCCTGAGTTAATTTTTGTACATGGTTTGAAGTAAGAGTCCCACTTTATTCTTTTGCCTGGTGTCCCAGCCCCATTTGCTGAAAAAACTATTCTCCCTCCACTGAATTGTCTTGGTCTCCTTGTTTAAAATCAATTAATACATATGTAAAGGCATTAATTGTTGATTAATTATTTTGAGAAAATTATAGATCTTTTCCAACTGAGTTTTACCATTAAGGCATACCTACCTTAATTTTTAACCTCTTTTCTAAGTTATACTTATATTCCTTTTTGTAATATGATAAGCTATAAGCTATTATTTTAGCCAGAAACCTTGGCATAATTACTGGTTCTATAGATAAAAACTTATTAATATTAAAATTTAGAATAAAGGTAGGGCTGAACAACAAGGTTGACCATTACAACTGCCTTTGTATAATTTGACTGCATTCCACTCCAAGCAATGAATAGTCAAATCATCTTGTTCAGAGTTATTTGCAACTTTAGAACTGTTTTGTTATTAAATGCACATCTGATGATCTCTATTTTAATTCTTTAATTTTACTTTGAGATTGCTGATGTTCTGAGAATTCCTTCTTGATAGCAGCATTATAATAACAGAGTATAGTGGAAGTTTCTTCTTCATTAGTACATTTTATGAGATGGGCGAAAAATTTAAGCAGTTCGAGAATTTTATTTGGTTAACCTAATGACACATTGTGTGGTTTCATTAATAACCTTTTCATATGTAAGTCCTGTTTGAATAAACCCAATTTTGTAAGTGCAAGAAATTTAGAAAAGTTTAGTCACTCAAATTTTTGTGCAAGATTTTAAATATTTGCATACATTAAAATATCATGCTAGGCCAGGCGTGGTGGCTCATGCTTGTAATCTTAGCACTCTGGGAGGCTGAGCTAGTAGGATCACTCAAGGTCAGGAGTTTGAAACCAGCCTGAGCAAGAGCAAGACCCCATCCCTACTAAAAAATAGAAAGAAAATAATTGACCAACTAAAAATATATAGAAAAATTTATTTGGGCATGGTGGTGCATGCCTGTAGTCCTAGCTACTTGGGAGGCTGAGCCAGAAGGATTGCTTGAGCCCAGGAGTCTGAGGTTGCTGTGAGCTAGGCTGACTCCACGGCACTCTAGCCAGGGCAACAGAGTGAGACACTGTCTCAAAAATAAATAAATAAAAAATAAATAAATAAAATTTCATGCTTGTAAACCAGTCTAGGTTGGTAAAATTTAGATTGTTGACTTTGACATTGGTTACACAGGGGTGTTAACTATAAAAATTCATTAAGCTGCACACTTGCAATTTGTGTATGTTATTGTATGTATGTTATATATTTTAAATATCATGCTTGTAAGTGTTTTGCATTATGATTACTAGAAATTACAATATGGATAAAACAAAAACTTTTAGAACTAGAGTTTATAAAAAACTTAATTTTACCAATAGGTGTTATTTTCATTTTAGTTAGTAAAGCTAATTGCAGACATTTATAAACTAAGAGCTATATTTCCTAGTTTCATTATACCACAGCTTATATTACTTTGAAATAAGAAAATATAAGAGTTCTAAGATTATGGATCTGAAAATAGAACTCAAGATTTTTTTCTTTCATCAAAGAGTTAGGAGTGGTTTGGATTCCCTATCTCAGGTGACAATTACAGTTTCTGTAGCTAAAAATATAGTAAATTTTTAAAAATTATGTAATTTTTAGGTCTAGTCAGTCATTTTAAACTATTAATACAAACAATGGTTTTTACACATGTAAATTTGCTAGGGTTCTTATTGTTGTTGTTTTTTAGTACTCTCATCTTTGAGAAGGGGCAAAGGGAAATCCTGGGACACCTGCCACCACCTGGCTCGTCCCAGCTAAGTTTGCTCCTTCTTTCACGGGTTAGAGGAGAGGACCAGGTGAGCATGGGGTTGTCTGGAATTAGTGCAGGAGGTCAGTGGGGCATGAGGCAGAGGTGAAGGTGGAGCAGACCTGGGACCAAGGGTGGAGATTCAGGGTACCCAGGATGAGGAGGGAGCAGCTAGCATTGTGTTTGCATGCAGTGCCAGGGCAGGAGCTTGGCATGTGTCCAGAGGGACCCAGTGAGGAGACTGTCAGTTAGTTACACTTGTTCAGAACAGAGGAAATACTGGGGGTGTTGGATTTCTTGAGGCTTTGCTCCCTTCTGACCTGGTCTCCCATTTGCCCCTCCAGGTCTTAGCTTGCCTCATCTGAGTTGTGAGCAGGTATTCATTCACCTATTCGGGCTGCAGGAGACGAGGAGGGGGAAGGAGGTCAGGGCTTCAGGAGACAGGAACAAAGCTAGGAGGTAACACAAGAATAGGCCCAGGGCCCCAGTAGGTGGCTACCATAAACACTACCGCAGTTTGCCCAATCCCAAGCTATACTGTGTCTTGCGCTAAACATTCCTTTCACTCCTTGTCCCGGCCCTCCCAAATTACCCGCGTCTCCCTGCCTGCTAATCTGACTTCTTGCCATCATCCTCCTGGTGTCTCCGTCATGCTCATTCTTATCTTCCTTGGAAAAGTGGGCCTGAGAGCCCTGTGCAGACAGCAAGAGGAGGCCGGTGACCGCACTGACCACTGGCAGAGAAGGCAGCTGTGGCCCCACAGGCAATGGGGTCGGAGGCAGGGCAGAGCCTGTAGCTGGGCCAGCTGGTGGGCTTGGAACAGCTGTCAGATGATGAAGTTCAGCTCAGGAGCAGAGACCTGCTTAGCCCTCTCCATGGCTCCCAAGACCTGCTGCTGGTGGGAGAGGTAGGGTAGGTTCTGCCCTACCTCTTGGGAGAGGGCACAAGTCCCATTCAGCCTGTTGATTATTTCAGCCCGCTTGTGCATCTCAATGTTCAAGGCATAGGACACCTCATAGTACATCACATAGTGACACTGCATCTCTGACTTCTCATTGGCCAACTCGTCACACTCCAGCTTTAGGCTCTGACACTAAGCCTCCAGGAACTGAAATTCATCTTTGACGCAATCTCAGGAGTCCGAAATGGGGAATTTGAGTTGCTGGGGCAAGTGTGAGGAGCCCCAATGCCTGCTTTGTGGAAACATCATGTCAGTCGCCGCGGGGGGACATGCGAATGTGCACCCATTTTGGGCTGCTCCGGCTGCAGGGCAGCCACGCCTTTGTCCCAGCACCGACCACAACTCCAGGGACCACAGCTGCCACCGCCTCCAAGCCTGGTCACTACTGTTTCCTCTGCCTTTATTTTTTAAAGTAACTACTTAGCAAACCTTCCTAAGAAAACTTAGTGCTCTGTTACCTTTGCAAATATATTGTAAACTAATCAAGTATTTAACATATTTGGAAGTTTCAAGTTCTTAAAAATACACGTATGCAAACTAGTTAAAATACCTAGTTGCATATGTAAAACTTCAATTGGTAAAAGGTATAAAAACAGGTCCAGCACTCTGGGAGACCAAAGCAGCAGGACTGCTTGAGCCCAGGTTTGAGGCTGCAGTGAGCTATGATTATGCCACTGCACTCCAGCCTGGGCAACAGAGCAAGATCCCGTCTCCCTAAAAAATAAATAAATAAATAAAAACACAATAAAGATGTAAAAAACAAATATTTTTTTCTACACCTATTTATAAAAGAATGAAGATATATCAGCATGTTTTTTGTAAAAACCCCAAACACAACACCGTTATCTGCTTCTGGAAAAATTTCATCAGTAAAGGTAAAATGCCATTATGAGTTAATTGCTTTAACTAAAAATTTTTTCCCCCAGATAAAACTTATACTCCAAAAAGAAAAAAGTAGCTTCTGTGCTCCTAAAAAATGGTAGCATACCAAAAATTACACTGCACTGTAATGATAGTAATAAAATGCTAACATTAAAAATCTTATACAGTAACATACCCAGTTCCTTAAAGACTAAAGTTTTGATAGATATGGGCTGCTGAAGTCTTTGTAGCTGAGGCATCGTGGCTGGTACTGCCTTGGAGCCCTCATGCACGGAGCTGAGTAGAACTCAGTGTCATGCAGTGAGCAGGTAGGTGCTCCGTTCTCTGGATGTGAGAAAGATGGCAGGCCGAGGCTGAAGATACAAATGAGACCAGATTCCAGGCACACAGGCTGGCCAGGGATAGGGCCTGCTTTCCACCCACCAAGCCCTGCCCTCAATAGCAGGGGCTCCTTACTGGACTTGGCCCCAGTGGATGGGTAAGAAGCTGCTGGCTATGCTGGCCACCCACACCATTTGCTTCCACCAGCCACTGGTGACTCCACTGCCTCCATCTTCTGGCTGAAGAATTGCAAGGAGTTCCACGGAGAGCATCAGGAGCATCACATCAGGACACCGAGGATTCATGCTGTTCTCAAGCGCGTACATGGTGATTCACTTGTTCAGGCATCAGAAGCAACTCCAACACATTCACAGCACCAGCTTCTCCCCAAGAACCTCTGCAAAGAAAAGGGCCACCTGACTGTCCTGCCACTGATCATCCCCAGCCAACCAATGAGGAAGAGTACTTGAATTTGGGGGGAAAGGCTGACTCTGAGAAACAGGCCCAGAAGGATCTTTATGTAGAAGAAAAGATTGTGGAGCATGTGGAAAAGCAGAGAACACTCAGGAAAAATAAGGTCTTGCTCTGTTGCCTGGGCAAGAGAGAAGCGGCGTCACAGCGCACAGCAACCTCAAACTCCTGGGCTCAAGCAATCCTCCTGCCTCAGCTCCGAAATAGCTAGGACTACAGCATAAGCTGTAACCATGACTACTGAAGTAAACTCTGCATCTGAAGTGAAGGAGGACTCTGCCCAGTTAGGAACAGATGTAACCAAGGAGCAACTTAAAGAAGTAGCAGAAACCCAGCAGAATCAGTCATCTGATCCTGAGGAGGAGAAAGGTTCCCAGCCTTCTCCTACAGCTGAAAGCCAAAGTAGTATCTGCCACCAGAAGAGACAGAAGGAGCCATCTGTGAAAAGGGGTATTTCTCAATTCCTAGCCCCATGGCTTAAGAAACTAAAGTCACATACCTTATTAGTGGCCAAAGATGGAGGAGATAAAAAAGAGCCCACTCATGCTGTTGTGGAAAAACAGATCTTAGATAAAGAGGAACCTTTTTCAGAAGAGAGACAGGCCCAGGGTTATACTGAAGCAGCAGCTCAGAGGAAACAACTGAAGATTAAAGTTGAAGTCCAGGAAGAAAAACATTCCATGAGCAGAGCTGAGGCACACACAGCCTGTTGAATTAGTAAGTAAAGAGAGAGGAGAAAGTAAAGGAAATACAGCAAGACAAATCAGAAGGAAGAGCAGAAAAAAGAGAGACCAAGAAAGTGCAGACCAATGAGTTAAAAAGCAGAGAAGCCCTCTGAAAAAGCCACTAAGAAGACCAAAACTGTCCAGTATAAAGTGATCCTTTCAGATGGCATTGAATACAGCTGTGACCTGGAGGGATGTGTAGTGTATATGTGCAGAATCTCATGGGACCACTGAAACACACCTGGGCAGATAAAGAAATGTGCTAAGGACAACTGTCATTTGACAAAGTATGCAGACATTTCAATCTCCTGGAGAAGGCCTACTTTGGACTTATGTTTCAGGAAAACCCTGAGCAGAAAAACTGGCTAGATCCTACAAAAAAATAAAGAGACAACTGCAAAATCTTCCCTGGATGTTCACTTTTAATGTGAAGTTTTATCCTTATTATCCTTTTCAACTGACTGAAGATATCACCAGATACTGTGCCTTCAGCTCTAGTAGAACACTGCCTCTGGCTGCCTGCCCTGCTCCATTGTTACTCACCTTAAGAGACTATGACCCAAAAGTTCTTGGCAGCATTGACCTCAGTGAATACCAGTTTGCCCCCACACAGACTAAGGAGCTGGAAGAGATGGTGGCAGAGCTGTACAAAGCCCACAGGGCTTGTCTCCAGTGCAAGCTGATTACCGGTTCCTAGACAATACAAAAAGACTTCCCATGTATGATGTTAACCTATATGATGCCAAGGACTCAGAGGCATGGACTACAAACTGGGCTTGTGCGCTGACGGCCTCCTTATTTACAAAGATGGGCTCACACTCCATTATTTGGCTTGGGCAAAAATCTTGAAAATTTCCTATATGCACAGTAACTTCTACATTAGATTTGGGTCTGCAGAGATAAAACAGTTAGAGAACACTGTTAGATTCAAACTGCCAAAATACCAGGCAGCAAGAAGGATATGGAAAGTGTGCATGGAGCATTATACTTTCTACAGGTTTAAACAGCCACCAAAGACCAAGTTCTTGACCTTGTGGTCCAAATTCCCCTACAGAAGCTGGACCCAAGCAGAGACCCTCCAGGTAAGCACCCTCATAGATAAGCCAGCACCACACTTCAAGCATACTTCTAGTAAACAGGCCTCCAGGAGTCTTGATGGAGCTCTGATTAGCATTATCAACCAAAGTCTTATGAAGAATTCTTCTGTCTCTGCTGGGGAGATTTCAGCACATGCCCCTGAAGTTGTCAGTATTACTATGGTACAAGATGGGGACGGAAGGAGGGAAGTGAGAAGCCCAACTAAAGCCCCACATTTGCAACTCATTGAAGGAAAGCCACCAGTGGTAAAAACAGATGGTATCAATTTCTGATGCTTCACAAAGGACTGGAATCGCCACCAAGGAAGTCCCCATTGTCTAAACTGAGATCAAAACCATGGCATTTGAATGTCCATAGATTGATGGTGAGGCTAGTGGTGATTCAGGCACCTTACTGACTACATAAACCCTCACACCACATCAACAGCAACCACCACACGCATCACCAAGACTGGAAAAGGTGACATGTGTGAAACAAGAATTAACAAATGCATTGTGGTCACAGAAGATGCAGATATTGATGATGACCAGATAAAGAAGGTGCTGGCTAAGTGATCAGAGAGACCAGAGAGCAGCAAAGTATTTTGTTTTATAACCACTTTTAGATATTCTTAGTTCTTTCTTTTTTAAAATTAAGGGCTTTTTTGTTTCCTGTTTACTTTGTGTACAACTACTTGCTTTTTACGGCTCATTTTGATCAAACAACAGTGAACAAAGCCAGCCCATGCTGGTAAAGTGCTATTCACTTGAACAGGTGCCGTTATGTGGAAAAGAAACTCTGTGACTAATTTGGGTAGTGCCTTTCCTTTTTCCAGATTCTTTCCATTGAATTCTTACAGTAAATATTTATAGAATTTTCCAAGGGAAGTAAATATACTGTATGAGAAAATATTAATACAGATTAAAAAGGCATTTCTTAACATTTTGAAAATTTTCTAATGTTTGAGAATTTCACTGGGGATATTTTTCATATTGGATCCTTTTGACTTTCCAGTCCTATGACTTTTTACTTATTAACTGTATTGAACATTTTTCCCTTGCTTTTGATCCTATGTATAGTTATGATGTCAGAACAGATTTATAGCAGCTTCAAGTCATATTAAATGATATTTTGCATTCTGTAATACTGTTATGAAATAAAGTTTATTCTCTAAAAAAGGAAAGGAAACTCTTAACCACTTCGTACGGCGCTCACTGGCTGCGAAACCTTGCCCACAGCCGGCACTCACAGTCCACATGATAGCTTGTGCCATGCACTGACGATGAATCCGTTTTGCTCTTGTGTGATGAGGAAAGCTTTAAAGCACTGAAAGCTTGTTTTACTTTATAGGCAGCTTTACTTGTAATGTAAATCAGAATAGGTAACATATACATATATGTTTTCATTACGTTATTTTTAACTGTTCACAATTTTATTTTGATAAATGAAAAATTAGAAAAGTCATATCACTGCTGTCGGCTAAAGTCAACGCTTGGCTGTGCGCCTTCATATCACGGCTATCGGCTAAAGTCGCCGTGCGCATTCATCTGTGGCTGTTGACTATAGTCGACGCTCGTACTGAAGTGGTTAAGGAAAGAAAAAACATATTATCTTGAATCTTGGCCAAGAAAGCAATAGTTTCTAAGCTGAATAAAAGAAAAATAGAAACACTCGCATCTCTTCTTTAGTATAAGAAAGGGGGAAAATATAATTTTAAAATATATAGAGAGCCAGGGGAGGCCCGGTGGCGTGAGGTCTGGCCTGCTGGCAGAGGCCCAGGAGTAGCCAGCGGAGTTGGGGACGGTGGAAAGAAGCGAGGCTCGCTCCAGACTGCAGGTCTCAGACAGCTCCACCCCCACACGCAGACTTTCTGACCGAGCGGGGCCATTCCAGCCCTTCCTGACAGCTTTTCCTGGAAGCAGAGAGCAGAACTTTGACCCCTGCTAACAGCATCGGTGGTGCCTGAGGGCGGGCTTACCCAACCCAGCTCTGCCCAGACTCACTCCCAGACCAGCCCTCACTGAGGGGGAGAAAAGGACACACCTAGAAGTCCCAGAGCCCCACTGACCACCTGAGGCATTAGAGTTCCTCTCTAGAGGAACAAGAGCTGGATACAGGACACAAAAAACAACAGTGTAGCCTGTTCCTCCAAGCAAGCACCACCTACTGTCAGGGAGGACATTCTGCACACCCTTTTCACGGCACCTACTGACTCATCATACAGGGAGTGGTCGAATCTCACCCACAGACACCACCTACCGGCTCAGAAACTAAACAAGGTGTGTGAATACCCAAACGAAAACCTAAAGGAAAGAAACAACAACTGATCGACATGGGAAGAAATCAGCAAAGGAAATCCAGAAATATGAAGAACCAAACGGAAACCATACCCCCAAAGAGGAGCACCAGACCCTTAGAAACAGACACCAACCAAAACCAGGCAACCAAAATGACAGAAGAAGAATTCCAAATGTGGACCATAAGAAAATTCAACGACCTGCAAGAACAACTCAATAACCAACACAAAGAAACCACAAAAAGCCTCCAGGACCTGGAACAAAAGTTCACTAAAGAAATCAATACAATGAAGAAAAGTTTAACCGAACTCCTGGAAATGAAGAATCAATTCAGGGAACTACAAAATTCAGTGGAAAACCTCAAGAACAGGGTAGATCAAACAGAAGAAAGAATCTCAGAGATTGAAGATAACACCTTCCAATTAAATAAATCAGTCACAGAGATAGAGCAGAGAAACAAGAGAAAAGAGTAAAGCCTACAAGAGATGTGGGATTATGTGAAGAAACCTAATGTGAAGGTCATAGGGTTATACCAGAAGGGGAAGAAGATAACACTCAAGGGTTGGACAAGCTATTTGAAGATATAATAGAGGAAAATTTCCCAGGCCTTGCTAAAAATCTTGATATACAAGTTCAAGAAGCTCAGAGGACCCCTGTGAGATTCAATGCAAACAGGAAGACGTCACGACATGCAGTCGTCAGACTGACCAAAATATCAACTAAAGAGGCCCTTCTAAGAGCTGTAAGACGAAAGAAGCAAGTAACATACAAGGGAAATCCAATTCAAATAACACCAGACTTCTTTACTGAGACTTTACAAGCAAGGAGAGACTGGGACCCATTCTCACTCTTCTGAAACAGAACAATGCCCAGCCTAGAATCTTATTCCCTGCAAAACTTAAGTTTTGTATATGAAGGAGAAATCAATACATTCTTAGATAAGCAAAGACTAAGGGAATTCACCAAGACAAGACCAGCCCTTCAAGAAGTACTCAAAACAGTGTTATCCACGGATCAGCACAATAAACACTCACAATGTAAATCTTCTCAAAGCTAAAGATCAAAGCCAGCCCAGACGCTACAATGGCTCAAGAGAGAAAACAAAGCAACAAAGTTCAACCCTACATAAAGAATAGAAATCTGCCCAACCTATCAGTTATCTCAATAAATGTGAATGGCTCGAACTCCCCACTCAAGAGACATAGGCTGGCCGAATGGATAAAAAAACACAAGCCAAGTATCTGCTGCCTTCAGGAAACACATCTAACCTGCAAGGATGCAATCAGACTAAAGGCAAAGGGGTAGAGAATGATATTTCAAGCAAATAGAAGTCAAAATAAAGCTGGCATGGTGGTGCTGATTACAGATAACTTAGTTTTTAAATCAACAAAAGTAATAAAAGACAAAGAAGGTCACTATATAATGGTGAAGGGTACAGTTCAACAAGAAGACATAACAATTCTAAATATATATGCACCCAACCTTGGTGCACACAGATTCATAAAGCAAACTCTACTTGATCTAAACAAATGGATAAACAGCAACACCATAACAGTTGGAGACTTTAACACCCCACTGACAGCACAGGACAGATCCTCCAAACAGAAAATCAACAAAGAAATAATGGACTTAAACAGAACCCTAGAACAAATGGGCCTGACTGACATCTACAGGACATTCTACCCCAAAACCACTGAATATACATTCTTCTCATCAGCTCATGGGTCATTCTCCAAGATTGACCATATCCTAGGACACGAAGCACGTCTCAAACAATTAAAAAAAATAGAAATTATACCATGTATCTTTTCAGACCACAATGGAATAAATGTAGAAATCAATCCTAACAGGAGTCCTCATTTCTACACAAAGTCATGGAAACTAAACAACCTTCTGCTGAATGATCACTTCATAAATGAGGAAATCAAGATGGAAATCAAAAGATTCCTTGAACTAAAGGTCAAAGGTGACACAAGTTACCAAAACCTGTGGGACACAGTTAAAGCAGTCCTGAGAGGAAAGTTTATTTCCATAAATGCCTATATCCCAAAGTCAAAAAGATCACAAATAGACAAACTAATGAATTGTCTCAAAGAGCTGGAAAAAGAAGAACAGACCAAAAGAAGAACAAACCCAGCAGAAGAAGTGAAATCATTAAGATCAAATCAGAACTAAACGAAATTGACAACAGGGAAACTATACCAAAGATTAATAAAACAAAAAGTTGGTTCTTTGAGAAAATAAACAAAATTGACACACCACTGGCTAGACTAACGAAAAGCAGAAAAGAAAAATCTCTAATAAGCTCCATCAGGAACAATAAAGGAGAAATTACAACTGATGCCACAGAGATACAAGATATAATTTATGAATACTACAAAAACCTCTATGCACACAAACTGGAAATTGTGGAGGAAATGGACAATTTCTTAGAAACACACAGCCTCCCTAGGCTCAACCAGGAAGAAATAGAATTTCTGAACAGACCAATATCAAGTACTGAAATGGAAACAGCAATAAAAAACCTTCCTAAAAAGAAAAGTCCTGGACCAGATGATTTGACACCCGAATTTTACCACACCTACAAAGAAGAACTGATGCCTATCCTACAGAAATTATTCCACAACGTCAAGAAGGATAGAATTCTCCCCAACACATTTTATGAAGCATAAACATAACCCTGATACCAAAATCAGAAAAGGATGCAACAAAAAAAGAAAACTACAGACCAATATCCCATATGAATACAGATGCAAAAATTCTCAACAAAATCCTAGCCAATCTAATCCAGGTGCTTGTCAAGAAAATAATTCATCACAACCAAGTGGGCTTCATCCCAGGGATGCAGGGATGGTTCAACATACGCAAATGTATAAATGTAATTCACCATATAAACAGAAGCAAAAACAAAGACCATATGATCCTCTCAATAGACACAGAGAAAGCATTTGACAAAATTCAACACCCTTTTATGATAAGAATGCTCAACAAAATAGGCATAGACATGGCTTACCTAAAAATGATACAAGCCATATATGACAAACTCACAGCCAATATCATACTGAATGGGGAAAAATTGAAAGCATTCCCACTTAGAACTGGAACAAGACAAGGTTGCCCACTATCTCCACTTCTGTTCAACACAGTGCTGGAAGTCCTCGATACAGCAATCAGACAAGAGAGCGGAATTAAGGGCATCCAAATGGGAGCAGAAGAGATCAAACTCTCAGTCTTTGCTGATGACATGATATTATACTTAGAAAACCCCAAGGATTCAACCATGAGACTCCTTGATCTGATAAACGAATTTGGTAAAGTCTCAGGATACAAAATCAATACACAGAAATCAGAGGCATTCATATACGCCAACAACAGTAAAAGTGAGAACCAAATCAAAGACTCAATTCCCTTCAAAATAGCAACAAAGAAAATAAAGTACCTAGGAATATATTTAACTAAGGAGGTAAAAGACCTCTACAGGGAGAACTATGAAACACTGAAGAAGGAAATAGCAGAGGACGTAAACAGATGGAAGAATATACCATGCTCATGGGTTGGCGGAATCAACATTGTTAAAATGTCTATACTACCCAAAGTGACCTACAGAGTCAACGCAATCCCTATCAAAATACCATCATCATTTTTCACAGATATAGAAAAAATAATTTTACACTTCATATGGAACCAGAGAAGACCCCGTATAGCAAAAGCAATCCTAGGCAATAAAAACAAAATAGGAGGTATCAATTTACCAGACTTCAAACTATACTACAAGGCTATAGTCATTAAAACAACTTTTTACTGGCACAAGAACAGGGACATTGACCAGTGGAACAGAGCAAAGAACCCAGATATGAAACCATCCTCATATAGCCAAATAATCTTCGACAAAGCAGACAAAAACATACACTGAGGAAAAGAATCTTTATTCAATGAATGGTGCTGGGAAAACTGGATAGCCACATGTAGAAGACTGAAACAAGACCCACACCTTTCACCTCTCACAAAAATCAACTCACGCTGGGTAACAGACTTGAACCTTAGGTGTGAAACTATTAGAATTCTAGAGGAAAATGTGGGAAATACTCTTCTAGACCCTGGCCTAGGCAAAGAATTTATGAAGAAGACCCCAAAGGCAATCATAACAGCAACAAAAATAAACAAATGGGACCTGATCAAATTAAAAAGCTTCTGCACAGCCAAAGAAACAGTCAAGAGACCAAACAGACAACCCACAGAATGGGAGAAAATTTTTGCAAGCTACACATCTGATAAAGGGCTGATAACTAGAATCTATTTAGAACTCAGGAAAATCAGCAAGAAAAAATCAAACAACCCTATCAAAAAATGAGCAAAGGACATGAACAGAAACTTCTCAAAAGAAGACAGAATAATGGCCAACAAACATATGAAAAAATGTTCAACATCTCTAATCATCAGGGGAATGCAAATCAAAACCACAATGAGATATCACTTAACTCCAGTGGGAATGGCCTTTATCAAAAAGTCCCCAAACAACAAATGCTGGTGTGGATGTGGAGAGAGAGGAACACTCCTACACTGCTGGTGGGACTGCAAACTAGTTCAACCTCTGTGGAAAGCAATATGGAGATACCTCAAAGCGATACAAGTAGATCTACCATTTGATCCAG
>VSMD01048837.1:47926-63807 GCA_008750895.1 Mirza zaza
AATGTTTATAGCAGCACAATTCACAATTGCAAAGCTATGGAAACAATCCAAGTGCCCATCAATTCATGAGTGGATTAATAAAATGTGGTATATGTATACCATGGAATACTACTCAGCTTTAAGAAAAAATGGTGATATAGCACCTCTTGTATTTTCCTGGATACAGCTAGAACCCATTCTACTAAGTGAAGTATTCAAGAATGGAAAAACCAGCACCACATGTACGCACCAGCAAATTGGTATTAACAGATCAACACCTAAGTGGACATATAGGAGTAACATTTATTGGGTGTCGGGAGGGTGGGAGGGGGGAGGCGGGGATGGGTATATACAACCACAACGAGTAAGATGTGCAACATTTGGGGGATGGACACGCTTGAAGCTCTTACTCGAGGGGGGAGGAGGGCATGGGCAATATATGTAACCTTAACACTTGTACCCCCATAATATGCTAAAAAAAAGATATATAATCCCAAATCTGGAAACTTTCCTATGTAATATCTTTACTTCTAAGGGTAATAAAATATAGGGTTATAATAAAACTCGGTAATTTTAGCATTTCTTTGGGGATTCCTTATTGAATGCTACAACTTAAAACTTCAGAAGAACATTTACTGGTGAAATTTAGGGCTTTTAAAAAATTTACATTTTTAAAAAGTATTTTTTGTGTTTCATTTGCAGTGATTGTGTAGTTATCCCAGGATACAAAACTGGAACATCAATATGGCATATCCAAATCCACACAGAATTTGGATTTTTGCACTTCAGCTAATATAGCTAAACTTTTTGAGAACTGTGCTGAAAAACATATAAATATATTGAGAATACAGAATTTCACTTGAAATGTGTTATAAGCCAAATACTTGGTATTTTAGAAAATGGTTACTATAAACCTACACAATATTGTAAAATCATAAAGATAATAAAATTTTTCCATTATAATGTTCTGCGTATAATTTCTAAGTATATAATTCCCTGATAACACATGAGTTGTATTTTATTCTGACATTAACTTGGTTATATTTTCTGACCTTCTTAATTGTGAATTTGTAAATTAAAATAATTTTAATTAACATATGTATTTACCTAAAGACCTTTAAAACAAGAAACTTGAAATCTGGCATCAAACTGTATATGAACTAAAAAGAATGCTGCTAGTAAATTAATGTACATTGGTTAACTGTCCATAAAAATTTTAAAAATGAGAATTTTAGAAAAATCCTCAAAATCTAGAATTTATTTATATTTTCTGTAAATTATTTAAATAGAGTCTAATGAATCACTACTCACATAAAATTCTATCTAAATAATTTAGCTAGACGTCTTATATCTCTCTGAGGGTCAATTAAGACTTTTCCTTCCTTTCCAGTAACTAGTACTTTATCTAACAGACTGTAAAATAACATATACCAAAGCATTGTAAACCTAATTCCAACACATTCTGACAAAAATTAAAAATTAAAACAGACTATCACATAATGTCCTTGCATGCTCTAATTAGGTATTTCTTGTTTACCTGCAAAACACATGTCTCTTCCAAAAGCCCCCAATAAAATGGTTTATAACAATATATCTGGCCTTCTGCTTCCAAGATAGAGAACATGCACATTTTCCCTACTGCTCCTACTAAGCACAGTTAAAAACCTTGGACAATATGCATAAAACAAGCATAAGACTCTGAAAGGTGGCAAGAAGGCAGCAGACCAACTAGGGACTTCAAGACCTGAAAAATGACACAGCAGTGAATTCCCCGGGTTTTCTTTTGGCCACATATACTCCACACTAGGGACTAGAGAAGCTGATAACCCAGAAACACCAATGTGCATAGACAAAAAAGGTTCCAAGAAAAAAGCTTATTCTCTCCACAGCCAAAGGATCAGGAAGGAGGCAGCCTAGCAGGACAGAAAACTGTTAGACAATAACTGCACTATTCCAGCCAAATACCATAGAAAAAAAGTACAGCCCTACAGGCCCACCAGCAAAGGCTGAGTGGAAACCTAGACTTACTACCACCTTTGTCAGGTTGTAATGAGGGACCCCAAACCTCTCCCGTTACCCCACAGAAGTGCTGCTACCAAGTAAGAATTAGTACTTTCTTTTCCAGTAGAGAAGGCTGAGTGAGGAGCTGAGACTTCATCCCCAGCCTGTGGTAACAAAGAAACACCCCTCTTCCCAGGCAGAAGTCATGTCAGAGGCCTATTTAAATTTGTAACAGATGATTTAAATAAGATCCAGAATCTTCCAGCGTAACACCTAAAATGTCCTGGTTTAAATCGAAAAATCACTCATCACAAGAACCAGGAAAGTCTCAATTTGAATGAAAAAAACAATACAATCAACAGATGCCAATATTGAGACAGATGTTAGAAATTATCTGACATGAATTTTACAGCAGCCATCATAGAAGTGCTTCAACAAGCAATCATGGATATGCCTGAAACAAATTAAAAATAGAAAGTCCCAGCAAAGAAACAGAAGAAATAAAGAACCAAATTGAAATTTTATAACTGAAAAACAACAGTAACTGAAATGAAAAAACTCAGTGGTAATAAGGCACAACAGCAAAATGGAGGGGGCAAAGCAAAGAATAAGTGAACCACAAGATAGAATGACAGCAAGTACCCAATCTGAACAATAAAGAGAAAATAAACACGGGGGAAAAATGAACAGAGCCTTAGGGACTTGTCAAATAATAACAAAAAATCTAACATTCAAGTCATCAGGATCTTAGAAGAAGAGAAGACTGAGTCTGGAAAAGTATTCAAAGAAATAATGGCTGAAAATTTCCCAAGTTTGGCAAATAAACTTAATAGATTCAGGAAACTAAGTGAACCTCAGACAGAATAAACTCAAAGAAACCCATGCCAAGACATAGCATGGTTAAACTTCTGAAAACTAAAGACAAAGAAAAATATTATTGAAAGAAGCAAAAGAGAAATGACACCTCTTCTATAGGGGAAAAACAATTTGAATGACAATTTTTATTCTCATCAGAAACCATAGAGGTCAGAAAAAAAAAGAATATTTTTTAAGAAATAGCAAAAAAGGACTATCAACCCAGAATTCTATATCAAAGGAAAAATATCCTTCAGTAATGAAAAGATACTCAAGATACTCTTTTTTTTTTTTTTTGAGACAGAGTCTCACTCTGTTGCCTGGACTAGAGTGCCGGTGGCGTCAGCCTAGCTCACAGCAATCTCAAACTCCTAGGCTCAATCAAGTGATCCTCCTGCCTCAGCCTCCTGAGTAGCTGGGACTACAGGCATGCGCCACCATGCCTGGCTAATTTTTTTCTATATAGTTTTAGTTGGCCAATTAATTTCTTTCTACTTTTAGTACAGATGGGGTCTTGGTCTTGTTCGGGCTGGTCTTGAACTCCGTACCTCGAGCGATCCGCGCCCCTGGGCCTTCCAGAGTGCAAGGATTACAGGCATGAGCCCCCATGCCCCGCCAAGACACTCTTAGATAAAGGAAAATTAAGAGAAGTTGTTGCCAGAAGACCTACCCTAAAAGAATGGTTAAATGAAGTTAATTAAATAGAAAGTAAATGATAAACAAAAAAATTCTGGAACACTAGGAAGGAAGAAAGAATAACAAAAAGAGCAAAAATATGGGTAAATGCAATAAACTTTCCTTTTCCTCTTAAGTTTCCCAAATCATGTTTGACAGCTGAAGCAAAAATTATAACACTCTCTGATGTGCTTCTCAATGTATATAAAGGAAATATTTAAGACAATTAACAATATATTATGAATGAGGGAGTGTAAAAGGACATAAAGGGAGGTAATATTTCTACATTTCACTCAAACTAATAAAAGGTGACTGTGATAAGTTATGTATCTATAATATAATACCTAGGCTATCAAAAGAGATAAGACTCAAAAATGCTGAACATCAAAACAGAATTCTAAAAAAAAAGCTCTCAATATAAAATGGATGCTGACTATAGGTTTAAATACAATTTATTTTTAAAAAATTAAGATTTAAAACCAAAAATATTGTTAATTTAAACACTTGGTTTGAGAGAAGAATAAATATCTGATAAATTAAAGGTAGTAGCAAAACACTACATAAAATGGGGGAAACTTGGTAGCTGAGTAAATAGGAAAAGATGGATTTGAAAACTTTGAATTTAAAATTTTAACTTAACAAAAAGCTTAAGTGCAATGGAATACATCTGAGCTTGGTACTTTAAGAACTCATACACTTTTACTTTGCTCTGGCCATTTTACTTTGCTCTGCCTTGATATGGCAACTGTTTATTGCACTTAATTTAACCAAGAATTATGGAAGCTCGTTTGTTAAAATATTCAAATAAAACCAAGGTTCTTATAATACTAAAACAAAAGTGAAAAATAGAATGTCTTTATCCACAAAGAACTCATGTGTATAAAACTTAAACAGACCCAAGCACTGATCAATTTATAGATGGTCCAAACTCTGCCTAAACGTCCTTAACTTTGGAGAAAAATTGCTTGTATTTTATATCCATGTCATGAAATGGACTCACAAAGAATAGACTTCCCTTATTCTACAGCAGTCAAGTGCTACAAGAATTTATACCTGAAAACTGTCACCACGAAAGAACTGCCAATTAAAATGCTAACACCTCCAAATTAAAATGAACTTAAATAATTGAGCTGAAGTAATGTACTTCCAATACAAATCAAAGCTGTAGTAATTGTGCTTCATTAGTGAAGTATACTTAAAGAACAGTTACAAAGAAAACATTATATCTTGTTATTCATCCATCAGTTTTCCTATAACTTATTATTAATTCAAATTTTAATTTTTGGTGACAAGTAAATAATTATGTTCATATTAATCAAGTGTTACAGTTAAAGAAATGTCACTTTATGGCCTTGAATTTCACGGCATTCATGTTCTTCTGTAGTGTCCTCCCACACTGAATATGTGCTTGCCCCAATGTCTTGGCCTGTAGGACATTGGCAAGTCTGACACAGCATAGGCTTGATAAGAGCTTGCATGCTGGGGCTTGTAAATCTCCTTCTTGGAAGCAAATTGCCATGGTATAGAAACTTGGGCTAGATTACTGAAAGATAAGAAGTCATGTAGATAAAGACACTGCAGGATGAGAGGCCATCTTGGATGATACCATCTCAGATGAACTTCCAGGTGAATGCAGTTGCATGAGTGACCTCAGCCATGCTGATATGAAGCATAACTGCCCAGCTGAGTCTAGTCAACCTATAGAATCATGAGAAATAATAAATTTGGGGACAGTCTTTTATGCTATAATAGCTAACCAAAACAGCCTCATTAAATTATATTTTTAAAAGGAATACAATTTTAGTTTGGATAACACTTAAATTGAGTAATGTTAAAATGTAACTGGAACCAAACTCATGACTTTTAAATATATCTCTTCTAGTTCTAAACAGATACCAAAATTACAGTATCACCTCACCACATAAGTGTGGTATGTAGCCCAAGCACTTTGGTCTTTAAGGCAATGTTCTATTACTACTCTGTCCCCTTAGAAGGATAGCTGATTCCATTCAGAGCAGGGAAGATACAAAGCAGGCCTGGAACAACCAGTTAATGTCAGAAAACAAGAAGTCTTTAAAAACATGGAATCATATCAAAGGAACACAGAAGGCAGTTCACAGTAGCTCCAAATGGTCAAGTATGAGTAGGTGAGCCTCAGAAAAAATTATAGTTAAGTTCAATAAATTTTGTGTTTATAAAAAGCCATAGATATATGATACTAATACTTTCTCTTCAAATAACTAGTATATTTGTATTTATTAATTCATATATAAAAAATTACTGCTTATTTTTAATTTTACATATATTATCAGGAGATTAAAGTATATACATATAAGGGCTAATATGATAAAAAGAACAAAAAAAAGAACCATTTTTTTTCCATAAAACATTAATGGACAGGCTAATGAAACTTCCTGCTACTTTCCCATTGGCTAATCTCTAAACATTCACCGATTAGAGTACATGCTCCTCATTATCTCAAACATTAATGAAGTGTGTCTTGACATTCCATTCACAGGTTTGAGAGACCCTACATGCTATAGCCTCAGGCACTAAACAACATAAAGTGAACTTGCAGCACCAGAACCAAGTGAATTTTACCTTTAGAATGTATTTGAAATAAGAGAAATCTGTTTTTCCTTTGAATTCATTTGGTAATAGATTTGAACAACTGTTGCTAGTTGCTACCTTAGTACTTCCCTCCTCTTGTGTGGTTCATTAGGACAAAGGCCTATGTTTAAGGACAATGATAGAGGCCAAATACTCATTATTGGGCCCTTTTTTAATACCAATCTAGAGAAGTGAGTTAAAAGGTTTTGTCATCCTAGCCTTAAACCTATACCATTAATTCTATTTTTGCTAACCTATCCAAAGAGATAACCTGGAAAAAAAAATTTATTCAGGAGATAGCAAAAAAAAAAAAAAAAAAAAAAAAACACCTAAAACCAATATTTCACAATTTTGCATTTGCAGCTTCAGCCCCATGAATATTTGGTGACTTAACATTATAAAAGGCAAATTATATACCTTTAATTAAGTAGCTAATATTATTTAAATGCATAATTATGTTAATTTTACTTTAGAAGTTATTGTGCATTGTTTAAAAGCAAAAAGAATTCTCATTAAGAAGTAAAACAAGTTGTACAGTGAAAATACACTAAAGAGGCAAGCTTTTAAAAATTGCAAATTAAAAAAATAAATTAAAAAAATTGGAAAGTATTTAAAACTAAAACTACAGAAAAATTAGATACAGGAAATTAATTGAATATATAAAAGTTTAAGTAGATAGTAAAAAAGTATTTATCCAGCACCATCAGGATGTGTGTGTATGTAGAGGAGTATTGACTTCTATATACCCGCTTCATTCATATCAAGCTGAATTTAGATTAAACCAGTACTAAGTTTGGCTTGGGCCTGCTGGAAATGTATGGGCAATTACAAATAGTACTAAGGCTTTCAACAAATGTAGTTACTTAACATGCCTGTGATAGTTGCATTAAGCTCAAAACTATCTTAGTCTACAAAAAAATTGTTAAGGCTGTACTTTTCATAATAAAAACCTATGTGCCTTATATTTGACATAAGGGAGCATTCTTTTGACTCACCAACAACTGTTCCAATAATGACCATATAAAACAATACATGACCGATTTAAATCAAACGTAATGATAAGCCTGGTTTCTTTCAGTATACTTTTTTTTTTTTTTTTTGAGAAAGAGTCTTGCTCTGTTGCCTGGGCTAGAGTGTCATGGCGTCAGGCTCGATGACAGCAACCTCAAACTCCTGGGCTCAAGCAATCCTTCTGCCTCAGCCTCCCGAGTAGCTAGGACTACAGGTATGTGCCACCATGCCCGGCTAATTTTTTCTATATATTTTCAGTTTTCTAGCTAATTTCTTTCTATATTTAGTAGAGACCGGGTCTCACTCTTGCTCAGGCTGGTCTTGAACTCCTGACCTTGAGCAATCCTCCTGCCTTGGCCTCCCAGAGTGCTAAGATTACAGGCATGAGCCACCACGCCTGGCCGGGCATACTTATTTAAAAAACAAAATTAAAATTACTCAGAGAAAAAGAATGAGACACATACAGAGAAAGTAGCCATGTAATACTGCCCTACATATCCCTTAATCCACTTCTGTGGAAAAGAGGAAAATTACATTTTCCAAGGTATCTTCTATGATCTACAACCTGTACACAGTTTCTTTATGACTTATGTCATCTATTTATTCAACACAAAATCATTCCTTTTTCTGAGAAGTATGTTTTCTTTTCCTATAAGCCTTAAGAAAGCTCAAGGAAGAAGGTGAAAAGAAAAAGCCATGAAATTATGAAGTCAGACAGAAGACCATACTGAGTTAAGTGAGGATCCAAGGACTGCTACCATGCAGTCCCAGAGTGTACTGTGTAAAAGTATTAATGTCACTTCAATTACAGTCTCCATATATGTTAGTCAGTTACGACCTATGATCTACAACTACGAAAATGCAATAACTGGTGTTAGTAATAATGACCATCAGATCACCAAGAAAAAAATATCACCTTCATTATGGTCTGGTCCTTTATGGCCAGGAAGGAAAATTTTACAAAGATTTTTATTTAAAATAGCTAAAAATCGTTAAGAGCTAATATTTAAAGAACTTTAGTTATCTAGGCTACTTCTTCCAGAACTTCCACTACTATTCATGAGAATTTAGGTTGTGTTGTATTTTCATTTCCTAAATCTCATTTTTATCTAAGACCTTTTAACAACGCTAAAATACAGCTTTGCATACTTAGCATGCACTACAGTACTTCTGCCACACCTGTTAAATTTATTAATTTAATTCAACAAAGCTCCACCATTATCAAGTGCTATAATGTAAGACTAGATGGGCTAGCCTCACATAACCAACTTAAATACTTAAATGCTTCTAGGAGCTCACGTGACGTTGTTAATACTGTAAAGTCTTAGCAGCCTGAATTTGACCTTACTGGTTTCCAGCTTTCCAGGAAGGACAAAAGAGCTCCTTGTGAACTCCTAAGTTATAAGTCTACTTGACTGAGGCTTTGAATCCTGTGCGCCAAAGGATGCCCAAGGGGTGTGCATCCTCAGGTCAGTGAGTGTCCTATGTCAGGTCGCTCCCCACAATCCTCACGCTCTCCAACTTTTACAACAGGCGTCAACCTTTTTCTGTGAAAGGCCAGATAGTAAATACTTTAGGTTTTGCAGGCCAGACGACGTGTGGCAACCACGTAAGGCTGCAGTTAAAACAGGGAGCGCAGCCACAGGCAATACATGAAGGCATGGGTGTGGCTGTGTTCCAATAAAACTTTATTTATAACCAATGAAATCTGAATTTCATCCTTTTTCACATGTCACGAAGGAGTGCGTTTCATATTCACATTAAAACATGTAAAAACCATTCTCGGCAGCAGGCCAGCCATATGAAAACAGGCGTGCCTGGCTGGCCGCAGTTTGCCGACCCCTGCTCTTATCGCATACGCAACGTGGCCCGGACAAGTCCCCGGCGGAGGGGAGGCGACGACACCCCGAGAGCCCCGCCGCTCCTGCCGCTGCGCTCCTGCTCCCAGCCTCGCAGCGGGCCGAGGGGAGGAGAGGGACACGCCTCCGCGCCGAGGCCAGAACCGTGGACAGCCGGTTTGGGAGGACCCGACCCGGAAAAGGAAGCGCCCGGAACCCCGGAGGTCCCCGGAGGGGTGTCCCCTGGGTCGCTGCCCCTCAGGCCGGTCACTCACTCGGAGAAGCCGGCATGGACGAAGGCCATAGCAACAGCGCAACTAAGAGGACTAAGGGCTTCATGGGCGTTGTCCGCAGCACTCCGCCATGCGACGGGACCGTCCTGGGGCCACCAGGCCGGGTTACCTCAGGGCCGAAAAGGGAGGTGCCAACTCCGTCCGTCCTACCTCAGGGCGCAGGACGCCCCGCAACGGCTGTCCGCGGCGCGCAAGCGCAGCAGGGTGGGGGAGGGGAGCGTGGGCGCCAAGGCCCGCCACGCCCGGAGGCCACGTGCAGGCTAGTGCGCATGCTCACTCGCCCTCCGCTGCGCGCGTGGCGCGGGCTGGGCACGAGTCGAAGCCCGGTTGCCCAGGTGCCGTGTGGGCTGTGGTCGGAGGGATCCGCCCGTCCCAGGCTGGGGATGTAACCACGGCTAGAACACGGTCCCCGCGCGGAAGGAACACGCAGAGATGGGAGACGCAATTAGAACCTCGCGAAATGGCTACGGTGGGGCTAGCACCGGGCTCTGCAGGGCGGGAGGTCGTCTAAAGGGAGGGAAGCTTGCAGCGCCCCGGAACTGAAAATAGGTCAGGCTCGTGGGGGGGCGGTCGTTGGAGGCGAGGGAGGAGAGGTAGGCAGGGGCGATAACTTTGCACTCGCTTGCTTTTTTCTCGATGCCTTTATTCTACTTGACTATGTCGAGTCACACTGGACATCCGAGTGCAAAGGGGGGCTTGGGACTTTTTGTTTTGTTTTTGGAAATACTAGGTTCTGGCTGGGTGCGGTGGCTCACGCCTGTAATCCTAGCACTCTGGGAGGCTGAGGCGGGCAGATTCCTCAAGCTCAGGAGTTCAAGACCAACCTGAGCAAAAGCGAGACCCCACCTCTACTAAAAAAAGAAAAAAAAAAATAGGAATTAGCTGGCCATCGTGGCAAATGCCCATAGTCCCAGGTACTGGGGTGGCTGAGGCAGGAGGATTGCTTGAGCCCGGTTTGAGGTTGCTGTGAGCTAGGCTGACCTTGGTGCTCGCTCTAGCCTGGGCTACAGAGCGAGACTCTTGGCTTCAAAAAAATAAAGTTTCTAACTCCATGTAATTAATGGTGTATGTACTAACATAGAAAAATCTCCAAAATATGTGGGGGAAAAAACGGAAGAGTGAAGAAAAATATATATATCCACTTATGCAAAATCACACGATAAATGTATGTTCACATGGATTTAACAGAAATCGTTCTGAAGGGAAACAGCAAACTAACAGTGCTTGCTTCTAGGAAGAGATACGCGATTAAGGAAGAACGAGATTTTGAAGGGAGAATCTTGCTTTTTACTAAAAGTACTTTTCTTATCCCTTGAATTTTTCTGAACAAGATTATAGTATATGTTATGCATTGCTCATGTAATTATTAATAACAATTAAAACTAACTTTTTTAAAAAGCTAGATGCTTGGAGAAAGGAGGGCCAATAATAGAAATATGTCTCTTATACCTCATGCTTTCTCCTACCGACTTTACTGAAATACGTTTAAGGTGGCAAATTCACTACACCGAAAAACTATTTAGCCTGCATTTCTGCTTCACCTCTGGATTCTGTAGACTGTTCTGATAACTAATCACACAGCATCATTTACTGTATGTCTTTTCTCGGTGATTTTTTAAAAATCTCCCATTTATAGTGGTTCTTTTGCTTCTCTATTTCGCACAGCACATTGATGATGCTCAGTGAAGACTTAATAAAAAAAAAAGTCATGCTCTTCCAACCTGCAGGAAAAGAGCACCACTCCCATGAGCTATTAAAATCCTCTTGTGTTTCAAGACTCAAATGCTACATCTCCTGGGAATCTCCCCATCATTTCTCCAATTAGAATAATCATATCTTCTCTATCTCCTATTTCCATAATGCCATGTGATAGCTGTTATTTCACTGACTTACTGTATTTTATGTTTTTACAAGTCAATCTTTAGCCAGGTCTAAGTTATCCCTGTATTGCGCCCTCCCCAGCCCAGTTCAAATCTTGCATTCACCAGGTGCTCAACAAATGCCGGTTTGAGTTCAATTAAAATTAAAAGGGAATTTTTACATAGGCTTTTAGAGAATCTTGAAAGGAGATAATAATAGTAATCCAACTACAGAGAAAACTTCCAGCAGAATTTTCAGTCTCCAGAAAAAAAACATCTCTAAGTGTCTTGATGCGATTATTTAAGGTGAAACAAATAATATGCAGCCTCATGTGCTCTTTTCTCTATATATCTTGCAAGTAATTCTGGACAGTATATTCCTGATTGTGAAATCACTGTGTTGAAGGGCATGGATCAGTTTCCATATCGATCAATAAAATAGTTGCTTACTGAAATTGGGTGGCATCATCTTTAAGGACCTGCCATGTCAAATATGGTATAATCTGTTACATTTTGTTTTTCAGTGAAGCCAAGGACTCTTTCTACTATCCCTTTCTCCATGTCCTCGCCTTGGACTTTCACTATACTTCTTCTAGTGTCTATCTAAACCCCCATTTGCTGCTTTTCATTCTTTCTTATTAACCCAGTGGATTTGAGTGAATAGGCTATGGTTAGCCAGCCATACGTTTGTCTCTGGAAGAGGCATGTTTGGGAAGGCCTTCCCCCATCATCAGAGGTCACTTCCCCAGTCCTTTCTGCCACTGGTTACTCTCCTGGGATCAATACACAGGGCAGCTCTGACTGTAGCATTTGCCTACTTAACACTAATGCATTTTTTATATCTCTGATCTCAAATGTCACTTTCTAACAGCACTTGGCCTAGTGCCTGGAAAATAGTTGAAATTCAACATATTAAATTAATAGGTAAATGAATGAATCTACCCATCTCTTCATCCATCCATCCATCATCCATCCATCCACACTGCCCTGAAAATCACCGTAATGCTATGAGCATGACAGCACCAGTGGCTTTGTCAGAGGAGGAGCTCAACCACCTGGGGGCAGCAGAGCTTCACCAATGGCGAGGATGGCGCATGGACTTACTTCAGAGCATCTCCCCGAACTGTGAGACTAGAAACTGGGTTTTAATTTTGCTGGGCTACAGCAAGTTTTGCTATTGTGTGTTTTGCTTTCCTCTCATGCTTTGCATTCTAAATGCACTGAATAGCATTCAATAATGTTTAAAATGATTAAATAGTAATAGACTTTGTTCTCTAAAATAAGATTTTCTTCAGTGCCAGCTACCTAGAGGAATGTTGCACATCTAGTCTTTCTCTGACTGTTAAAGCTAATTCATATGCAGCTACACTGCAAACTGTCCAGGGCTGAAATTAGTTCTTAAAATGAGACCCTGGGTCACACAGAAGAGGCAGGCTGGCCCTTGGGAGTGCTCTCTTTCAGCAGGTTCTGCCCCACCTGAGCTAGGGAGAATGCATTTTTTATTCACTATCCAGGACTCTGAATTGGCTTTGCAGGATGTTTTTATTTTAATATGTGCATGGCAAAACAATCCTGGAATGTGGGTAGGGATAGCCAGGAAGGGGTTGCAAGCCTGTGAGTCTTGGAGTATTTTTAGCTCTGTCCAGGAAAACCCCCTCTCTTTCCTTTAGGCTCTACAGAAGTCAGTACGCAGCCCTGTGAAAGTCTGAGAGGGTAGCTGGTGACTTACAGAGAGGGCAGAACAATGACTTATTGTTCCTTGAATCTATCCACCTAGGAGTATCCTGGAATTTTAAAAGAGTCCTCAACACAAATTTAATTTGGATTCACTTAACTTTCGAAAAATGACGTATGTTCCCACTGAATGGGAAGATTCTTAAGGACACAAAGTCTTTTTCTGTTTGTACCTCAGGGACTTTTGACAGTGCCTACAGAGCGCAGGCTCTGTAAGTATGTGTTGAATAATATGCGACACTTTCTGGTAGGCACCATCAAATCAAATAGAAGGTGACTTTGGGTAAGGTGGACCTTAATCTCTTTGGATCTCATTTTGCTTATCCCTGAAATAATAACCCTTTATATTTGAATTGTGCTTTGGTCTAAAGTGTAGACTCTATATTTCCTTTTACACTTACAAGTATACTGGGAGAGTGGATTGAACAAGTACTGTATTAGTATCCCAGTTCCATAGATGAGAAAACTGAGATTTGGGCTAAATGACTTAGCCAGGCTACCCAGCCACATGTTGATGAGCTAAGACTGTAAGATCCAGGTCTTTTGACTCCTAGTACAGCACATTTTCACAATACCTTTCTATATAAGGGATAATTGGACTGGTCAGTCTCTTGGAATCTTTCTTCTATCTCCAGCAATGATTCTCTTACCTCACTGAGAATTAGTGAAGAAACTTTTTTTTAAAAAATAACCAATAGGGCCGGGTGCGGTGGCTCACACCTGTAATCCTAGCACTCTGTGAGGCCAAGGCAGGCGGATCATTTGAGCTCAGGAGTTCAAGACCAGCCTGAGCAAGAGCAAGACAGTGTCTCTACCAAAAATAGAAAAAATTAGCCAGGCATGGTGGTGCATGCCTGTAGTCTCGGGAGGCTGAGGCAGGAGGATCACTTGAGCCCAGGAGTTTGAGGTTGCTGTGAACTAGGTTGACACCACACACTCTAGCCCACGCAACAGAGTGAGACTCTGTCTCAAAAAAATTAATTAATTAAAACTTAAAAATAACTAATCATCAAGACTGTATGGTATTAACATAGGAATAGACACATATATCAGTGGAACTGAATAGAAAATACAGAAATAGACCACACAAATATGTCCAAGTAATTTTTTACAAAATTCAAAAGCAATTAAATGAAGGAAAGATAGCCTTTGAACAAATGGTGCTGGAGCAATTGGACCTGCATAAATAAAAATATGAATATCAACCTAAACCTCACACTTTATACAAAATGGATCACAGATATAAATCTATAAAACTGTGAGTAAAAAAATAAAAGAAAATTTTCAGGATCTAGAATAAGGCAAAAAGTTTTGTACCAAAACTTTGTACCAAAGACTTGTACAAAAGTTGTACCAACTTTTTTTTTTGTACCAAAGACTTTGTACCAAAAGCATAATTCATAGAAGAAAAAATTGATAAACTAGATCTCATCAAGGCTGAAAACCTTTGCTCTGAGAAAGACCCTGTTAACAGGAGGAAAGACAAGCTACAAATCTAAAGAAAATTCTGCAAACCACAAATCTAACAAAGGACTGGTATCAAGAATATAAAGAGTTCTCAAAATTAAGCAGTAAAAAAAAATCAATTAGAAAATGGGCAAAAGGCACAAACACTTCACTGAAGAGGACATACAGAGGACAATGTACATGGAAAGATGTTCAACATCATTAGCCATTAGGGAAATGCAAATTAAAACCACCACCATGAGATATCCATATCAGAGTGACTAAAATAAAAAGAGTAACAGGACCAAATGTAGCTGAGGATGCAGAGAAACCCATACATTGCTGGTGAGATGTAAAGTGGTGCAGGCACTCTGCAAGGCAGTTGGGTAGTTTCTTATAAAACTAAACAGCAACAAATATGTGATTCAACAGTTGCACTCTTGGGCACTTACTTATACAAGAGAACTGAAAACTTATGTCCACACAAAAACCTGTACATGAATGTTCATAGCAATTTTATTTATCATAACCAAAAAACCTGGAAACAACTCTGCTGTCCTTCAGTAGATAAATGGTTAAACAAACTGTGGGGCATCCATATCATAGAATACTGCTCAGCAATAAAATAAATGAACTATTGATCCATGCAACAACTTGGATGAATCTTCAGGGAATTATGCTCAATGAAAAAAAGCCAATCCGACTATTATATGTTGTATTTTTATATATTGTATATTTATATAACATTGTTGAAATCACAGAATTATAGAAATAATGAATGGGTTAGTAGTTGCCAAAGGTAGTAGATGGGAGAGAGGAGAGAAGTGGGAGGAAAGAAGGTGTGGTTATAAATGGACAACACACCAGGGATCCTTCTGGTGATGTAATGTATCTTTATTGTATCAATATCAATATCCTGGCTGTGATATTGTACACATCTTTTGCAAGAAGCTACCATTAGAGGAAACTGACTAAAGGGCACATGGGTTATTTCTGTCTTATTTACTACAAATGCATATGAATCTATAATTATCTCAAAATAAAAAGTTAATTTAAAAAAAAAACAGGGCTAAGCCCCATCCCAGACCAATTGAATCAGAATTTTGGGGGTAGGGCCTGGACATTTGGATTTTTAAAAAGAATTAGAGGGTATAGAAGATTTAGGCAAGTGATTCTAATACATAGCTGGAGCTGAGAAGCACTGTACTAGAGGGAGGCAAATGCAGCAGGTGACCCTAGTGAGCACAGATTGAATGAATAAAGATGGAAAACTTGCTTACCACTTTAATTTTTGCAGGGTCAGTGAGCTATATGTATAATCACAGAGGATGAATGCTTAGTTTTTTATGTTGAAATTGGCCAATACTGTTCGTGGTCTCCCAAGTCGTCAGAGCTGCCCACAGAAGGTTCAGTGGTGGTGTTGCGGCAATGTGTACAGCTAGTGTTACAGCTCTTGCCTGAAGAAAGAACCAAGCAGCACACGAAGAGTCGGAGAACAGCCTTTATTCCTACACAGCAGGCTCAGCACAGTGTTACAGCTCTTTTCGCGGCTTCTGATCTTCTAATCCCCCCTTTCTTGT
>VSMD01048839.1:0-12683 GCA_008750895.1 Mirza zaza
AATTTTTCCCCAGTCTTTCAAGTAAAGATTTTACAGAAACATAATACAGGTTGACCATTTCTAATCTGAGAACCTGGAATACAAAATGCTCCAAAATCTGAAACGTTTTGAGTGCTGATGTGACACTCTAAGTGAAAAATTCTACACCTGATGCTCTGTGTTAAGTTGAAGTCAAAATGCAGGCTCACAACACGGTTAGCTTCCCCATGGGCAAGAATACTCTTCCAGCCAGTTAAAAAAGCCAGTGGAATGCTGCCTCATCCCTACTGGACCCTCAACTGTGTCCGATATTTCTTTTAACCTAAATAAAGTAGAATACAGTATACAGTAACCTTATAATCAAATCCAGCATTGTAGTGGAGACCGAAAGCTGCCTTTTGTTTAACAGCTGGTACAGTGTTGTGGTGCTGCTACTGTGCTGCTTAGTTACCCTGAACATGCTCTTTTTTCACTGTGTTAATGGTGTGTCATTCTTTTTTTCCTTTTTACTGTTAAGTAATTATATAGGAATAAGTATATTTGATTATTGCTTATTGGTGGCATGTAAATTCAGAGTCAGGATCGATGATGATGCCAAACAGTCACAGATTGCCATGTGTATGGCTGAGATAGTGATACCTTTGATTCCGATGGCCCAGTGTACACAAACTTTGTTTCATGCACAAAATTATTAAAAATATTGTATTAATATAAAGTTATCTTCAGTCCATGTGTATAAGGTGTATATGAAACATAAACGAATTTCATGTTTAGATTTGGGTCCCATCCATAAGATATCTCACTGTGTATTTGCACATATTCCAGAATCTGAAATAATTCAAAATCTGAAACACTTTTGGTCCCAAGCATTTCAGATAAGGTACACTCAAATTTATATTTTTTCTGTTTTTATATTTTCCCAAACTAGAATTTAATTCATAATTACAAGGCAATTATAGATATATTTTTATTGCTGTGATACTATCAGTTGCTTCTCTTCTTGCCATTACTCATCATTCATTCCCTGAAAGTCTTTGTGATATCATGCTTTTTTCTCATGAAGCAGTCAGTTGGATCAAAGACCTGAAATCTGCCTTATAATGCAGTGTTATTATGTTCTATTATTGAAAATTATTTCTTTGTACCTTTCTCTTCCAGAACATACAGTGGGAGAGGTGATTAAATTAGATCCTGGTGGATCTCCAAGAAAAGTCTGGGGGAAAAGCCCTACAGATTCTGTCCTAAAGATACTTGGAGAAGCTGAACTACAACTTCAGACAGAAGTATTGGAAAACACAACTGATAGAAGTGGTAAGCAGAGGCCGGGCACGGTGGGTCTTGCCTGTCATTGTAGCACTCTGGGAGGCTGAGGTGGCAGGATCGCTTGAGGTCAGGAGTTCGAGAAAGATTATTGATATAAATATAGAAACCATCTAAATGAGTTATGACAGAATTAGCATTGGGGAGATTATGAGTTAGAAGGGAATGAATGGGAGTGACCTGGGGGGTAGATAACTACAATAAATTATTCTATAGTAAATCTATTCTCTCCTGGCACCAATTAAAAGTGCAGAGAGTTTCCAAGCAATTAGAAATAACTAGCAGTTACTACATGTAAACAAAAACAGTTAGCAAATAATTTGAAAAATAGTATGCTAATATACATATTAATTTTACCAAAAGGAAAAATAAGATAAACCATGTTAACCACCCTAGAAATTAGGTACATTTGAAATGAAATTCAACTCATATACCTTAATCATTTATTAATTTCTAGTATGTGAGAGAGCTTAACCAGTAATTAATTACTTGTTGCAATAATGCAATTTTTTGAATTTTGGTCTAAATGTTATTACAAGTAAAACTCAATTCATTTTGAGAGCTAGCACTATTTTTCTTTTTTTTTTTTACAGAGATTTCTCCCAAAGGGGAAAAGTACAAACCTTTAATTATTGGAGAAGAAAAAGTACAATGTATTTCACATGAAATAAACCCATCAACTACTGTTGATTCTCCTGTTGAGACAAAAAATTCAAAGTTGAGGGAGACATCTCCACAGAGACCACTGAAACCAGAAGGAAACGTGGAAGGTATGTTTTATTGGAACAAAACGAGTTGTATTATATTTAATAATACTTAAATTTCTGCTTTATAAACAGGCCTTTGTAAACCATCAAAATTTGTATATGTGTTTGGGTAATTCCTCTTAAGTTAGGTTCAGTGTTTCTATCCTTTTTTTTTATTGCTGGTCTTTTTGTTCTTTTTCTTTTTCTTTTTTTTTTTTTTGAGACCGTTTCACTCTGTTGCCTCAGCTAGAGTGCTGTGGCATCAGCCTAGCTCACAGCAACCTCAAATTCCTGGACTCAAGCAATCCTTCTGCCTCAGCCCCCCAAGTAGCTGGGACTACAGGCATGCGCCACCATGCCTGGCTAATTTTTTCTATATATTTTTAGTTGGCCAATTAATTTCTTTCTATTTTTAGTAGAGATAGGGTCTCCCTCTTGCTCAGGCTGGTTTCAAACTCCTGACCTTGAGCGATCTTCCTGCCTCAGCCTCCCAGAGTGCTAGGATTATAGGCATGAGCCATCGCACCTGGCAGCTAGGTGCGATGTTTGTTTTTGTTGTTGCTGCCTAACAAGTTACACCAAAACTCAGTGTTAAAATAATCACTTTATTATATCTCATGATTTTATGATTCAGGAATTAAGTGAAGACTTGGCTAATGCCATTTGCCTAATTCACGTGCCTTTGTCTCAGAGATTGTTTGGTGGTATTTGGCTGGCAGGTAGGCTTGTGGAAAGGGTCCAAGATGGTTTCATTGCCATACTGGCAAGTATAGCTAGAGTGCTAACCTAAGCTGGGCCCCCTCCCTCTTCCTGTGGCTTCAGAATCATTTTATGTACTGTTCTCTAGAAAGATAGTCTGACTTCTTACATGATGGCCCAGGGCTCACAAATGCTAGGGTGAAAGCTGCTTGTACTCTTAAAAGCTGATTTCAGAACTGGCACAGTACCCCTTCTGTCGTACTTCCACTGGGCAAAGCAGTCACAGCCCAGCCTAGATGCAAAAGGAGGAGAGACAGAGCCCACCTCTCAGTGGGAAGAGTGTTAAAGAACTAGCAGCCATCCTTAAGCTGCCGTAGTCTACCCTCGGACCAAAAATTACTTATATTCCTTCCACCTGCAAAATACACTCACCCCTTCTCAAAGCCTCATCCCATCATTATATTAGCTCAGACTCTAAGATGATGTTATCAAAATCAGGCCTGTGCGCAAATGGGGTTTTTGGGCTGCAGTTCTTCGACCACAGTCACTTTCGATCTGAAGACCTGTGAGTAAAAATAGGTTTAAAAAAAAAACAAAACATAGCTTTACTTGTGATCCACATACCCAGCATACAATAGTGAAATAGGCATAGAGACTCCTTTCCAAAAACAAGGAAGATGGAAAACACATAGCAGTCATTAGTTTATAGCAATTCTGAAATGCAGCCAGGAGTAGCACTGGCAGCTTTCTTCCTTTGTATCAAAGGTTGGTAACCTCCAGGGCTTTTCTCTACTCAACTGTATCTTTTCCTGTTCAGTCTGAGATGGCAATGCTTCCACAAGCAGAATTTCTAAATAATTTTGTGGGTTTTATATGAATGCTGTTGACATGCATTTAACAAAAGCCACTCACTTTTTTTGAGGCAGGCCCTTCTCTACCTTGGGTTGTCTATAAAGGTGATGTGAGACAGTGTTCTTGAGTTCTTAGAAATTCTTCTGTCTAGCAAAGAGGGTCTGTAAGGCATACATTGAGTCTTTCTGTGCCATACAGGTCTTATGGGCACCCTCTTGACCTTATCTTTGCCCTGAGTCTTTGTCTTGGTGCTATATATTTCTTTGAGAAGCTCTTGTTGCCTAGAAGGCGCTATCCTAGGCCCTCTGTATGTCTTCTAAATCCTACCCATAATCTAAAATGGTTTTCTTCAGTTATCTCTCTCTTGTTCTTCATCAGAGGCTACTGGAAGTAGCTAATGGGCACTACCCAGGTTCTGCTTTGATAGCTCATTAGCTAGGTCACTGAATCCATGAAAGTACATTTTCTGTCTTAGTATTACAGGTGCCAAGTTTTCTGCCACTATATAATAAGAATCCCCTTTTCTCCAGCCTCCAGTAACTTTTTCACCAGTCTCTCACCAATACTATCCTTGAAGTCCTTCCAACTTCTGCCTGCTGCCCAGTCCGAAAGCCAGTGCACATGTTTTAGGCTTTTTTATGAGCTCCCCACTTTCAGATATGAAATTCTGTTTCAGTTATTAATATTTATTGCGACAAAAAAAATTGCTACTAAAATGTATCAATAGTAGATTAGATTAACAATTTTATCTCCCACTTTCATGAGTCAGGAATTGGGAAGGTTCTGCTGCTCTGTGTGATATCAACTGATATGGGTCAGTGGTATTCGGCCATTAGCCGGCTTATCCAAAGAGTCTAAGACGTCACTGTCATGCCTTGGCATGGTGGCAGGATGCAGGCAGATCCCTCCTCATCATGTTGGTCTCAGGGCATTGCCACGTGGTCTTTGCAGGATAGTTAAACTTCTTTCGTGATGGCTCAGCTTTCAGATACCAAGTGGAAGCTGCCAGTTCGTGTAAAGGCTCGGCCTGGAACAGCCATAGCATCACTTCCACTGTACGCTGTTGTTCAAGGCAGTCACTGCGCCAGCCAACGTGAAAGGAGAGGAGAAACACACCTCCCTCTCTGTGAGGAGAGTGTCAGAAACCTTGCAACATGTGGTCATCTTTAATTCACCGCAGCAACTTAAATAATCTTGTTCGTTAGAACCACAGTTACTAATATCTGTTAGGGACTCGGCATTGTGTCCCCTTAAAATTCCCATGTTGAAATCTAATCCCTGGTGTGATGGTATGTGGAGGGGAGCCTTTGTTGGGTAATTAGGTCATGGGGGCTGAACCCTCACGACTTGGATTAGTGCCCTTGTAAGAAGAGGCCAGAGAGCTAGCTCTCTACTCTCTGCCATGTGAGAATACAAGGAGGAAAAGGTTATCCAAAAACTAGGAAGAGGATCCTTCCTAGAACCAACCATGCTGGCTCCCTGATATTGGATTTACTAGCCTCCAGGACTGCAAGAAATAAATTTGTTGTTTATTGTTTAGCCACCAGTCTATGATATTCTGTTATAGTAGCCTGAACTAAGACAGTATCTTATACCTTTTCTTTTAAAAAGAAAATAAAAAAACTATTAGACATATATATGATGGAGCAGTATGGCCTAGTGCAGGGGTTGGCAGGCTTTCTCTGCGAAGAGCCAGGTAGTAAATATTTTAGGCTTTGCAGGCAATACAGTCACAAATCAGGGTTATAGAATAAGTCAATACTGATATGGATTAAGGTACTAGAGAACACAGTTATTCATTTCAAAATAAAAAAGGATTTCTCCCCCCCAAAGTGCTTATCTTACATGAATGATCAAAATCATTTGAGTAAAGGATAAAAACTTTAGGGATTGGTACAATATCAGTTGTCTTTCTAAATAGGACAGATAATTGGAAACTTTAAAAATGGAAAGGAAAGTGTGTCTGGATTCCAGAAAAAAAGAGGGGATGGTTTACCCTGCCTTAAACAAGGTAGTATTGATAATCTTAATTAGAAAGAAAAAAGAGGAGTTAACAAATGAAGACAGAAGCTCTCTTCTCATCACTATTTACTTTCAGAAAATATCAACCAGGTAAAAAATTGAGCCATTGCCAGAAAACAAGGGTAGCACCCTGACTGTTAATTACACAAACACCTAAGAAAATAGATTTAGTGCACTTCGATTATGTTCTCAGTATCATTGTAAAAGTCCAGGTAACAGGTCTTTTTTTTCGTTTTTGGTTGTTGACAGATTTTAAAGATTAAAATTTCAGTAAATTTTAGTAATTAAAATTTTAATGAAAGTAAATGAAATTTTAATTACTAAAATTTACTGAAGTTAGTAAATTTCAATAACATTTACTGAAATTTTAGTTACTAATCAGTGATCACACAGTCTATTCTTTCATATTTCTAACCACAGATATCTTTTTTCTTTGAGCTAGTTTTCATACCTTCTTTATTTTTTATTTTAGCGTATTATGGGGGTACAAGTGTTAAGGTTACTTATATTGCCCATGCCCCCCTCCCCCCTCGAGTAAGAGCTTCAAGAATGTCCATCCCCCAAGCATTGCACATCTTACTCGTTGTGGTTGTATATACCCCTCCCCTTCTCCCCCCTCCCACCCTCCCAACACCCGATAAATGTTACTCCTATATGTCCACTTAGGTGTTGATCCGTTAATACCAATTTGCTGTTCATACCTTCTTTAAATCAGTTTACTTATTGCTGAAATTTTAATCAAGAGAAAATTTTGTATAATGGGGAAAAATAATGTGTACCATATTTCTTTTATTTTGTATTTTTAAATTTTTTTAAGAGACAGATTCTTGCTCTGTCACCCAGCCTGGAGTACAGTGGTGCAGTCATAGCTCACAGCAACCTCAAACTCCTGGGCTCTAGCAACCTTCCCACCTCAGCCTCCCAAGAAGTGAGGACTGCAGGCATGTACCACTACACGTGGTTACTTTTAATTTTTTTTAGAGATGGGCTGTCCTTGCATTTTCCAGGCTAATCTCGAACTCCTGCCCTCAAGCAATCCTCCTGCCTTGGCCTCCCAAAGTGCTGGATTACAGATGTGAGCCACTGTGCCTGGCCCCATATTTCTTTCGAGTATTGTTATTACAGGCAAAAGGAATAGTCTGTCATTTCAGAAATGACTGAAGTAGAGACTTAACACAATAACAAGATTAGAGACCTATAGATAAACTATTTAAATTTTTCTATTATAGTTAACATATTATCCTAAAACTAAGTAGTGGCAATTTATAGAAAGTTTATTCAATCTTCTGTCAACAAATTTTGCTTTGAGACATGTTTCTCGTTATGTTGATGTTTCCCAGAACCTGATGATTTGGAAACAGAAATTCTACAAGAGCCAAGTGGAACAAACAGAAATGAGAGCTTGCCATGTACTGTTACTGACGTGTGGACTAGTGAAGAAAAAGAAACAAAGGAAACCGAGTATGTTGTGTCTTTTTCTTACATTTCTAAACCCAGGTCCCTTTTGTAATACTTTTTTAAAAATAATACTGTTTTTTGTTCTAGTAGAGTAAAAAAAAAAAAATGCTGTAATAAGCTAATATTGCAATATAATATCCTAATATTGCAAAACCTGTAAAAATAATTTAGTGTTTAATAGATATTCACATGGCTCAGAAATCAACAAGTATACAAAGTCTATGAAGATACACAGCAGAAAGTCTTGCCTACCTCTGTCCCCACCCAGCCACTCCCATTCTCTTCTTTCAGGTATTTTTAATGTCTGCAGAAGTAAAAATAAATACGTAGTCTTCCTCCATTTTAAATACAATCGTTAGTATAACATACACCATTTTTTCCACCTTGTTTATTTTTATAAACAAGGTTTATTTCAATAATAAATCTGGGAGATTTTTTCACATTAATACATAAAGGGCTTCTTTTTTTCTTATTTTATGGCTACTTAGTATTACCCTATATGGATATACCACAACTCAATGAGTTTTCTACTTGATATTACAAATGTTGGTACAATGAATAACATTTTACACAAGCTGATTTTAGTATGCGTATATCTGCAGTAAGTATAAATATAATTACTGGGTCAATTGCATTGTTACAAGTCTGTTTATAACTTGGGACTGTTTTTTTTTTTAATTTGGTTGTTAATCTGTTATAAATTACTAAGAATTCTTTAAATGTTAGAGATATTTGCCCTGGTTGTTACGTGAACTGCAACTATTTATTTCTTGTTGTGTTTTTATTTTATTTTTTTTGTTTTGCCATGCTGAAGTTTATTTTTGTTTATTTTTTATTGTTGTCACGTTTATCTGAATTTTAATAATTATTCAGAAATTCTTGTTTTTTGTTTTTTCTAAGGTTATTTATTCTTGTTTTTTCTAAGGTTAACAAAGGATTTTTCAATCTTCTAGTACATTTATGTAAATGCATTTTACACTTAAACCTTGATTTTTTTTATACTTAAATCTTTAGTATTTATCCTGGTGTATGGTGTATAAATTCATTTGAGTCCATTTTTGTACTTTTTTCCCCTATTTCATTGGTCCGTCTACAGTGAAATAGTACATGCTTTTAATTAATAAATTGTAAAATCTATTTTAAGATTATTTAAGACTAAATTCACTTTCATTGTTCCTCTTTTTGGTTTCCCTGGCTATTCTTGCTCATTTATTTTTTAATGGAAATTTAGAATTTATTAAATTTGGCTCCCTCTCCCCCTTCCCAAAATCAATTTGCATTTTGTTGGGATGTTAAACTTACAAATTACCATAGGGAAATCAACATGGCTATCAAGAAAAACATGATAGGCCTTTCTTTTTGAGCAGGTTTGGAGTTTTGGAGTCTCCTTCATCTAGGTTTTGCAGTTTTATTGGTAAGCTTCTTCCTAGATGCACAGTTGTCCCTTGAACAACATGAGTTTAAACTGTGCAAGTCCACTTTACATGAATATATTTTCAATAAATATATTGGAAAAATTTTTTGGACGTTTGTGACCATTTGAAAAAAAACTTACAGATGAACTGTAGAACCTAGAACTATCAAAAAAATTAAGAAAAAGATATGTCATGAATGCATGACAGGTACATAGATACTAGTCTATTTTATCATTTACTACCATAAAATATACACAAATCTATTACAAAAAGTTAAAACTTGTCAAAACGTAGGCACACAAATGCAGACTATACATGGTAGCGTTCACAGCCGGGAGGAATGTAAACAAATGTAAAGGTGCGGCAGTAAGTAACAGCTGCATAAAACTAGCTGTAGCACATACCAGGACTGTAATAATTTCATAGCCACCTCCTCTTGCTGTTGCGGCGAGCTCAAGTGCTGCAAGTATCTGCTTAAAATGCTGTGTGAGATTAATCATCTTCCCGTGAGCAGTTTGTTTCTCCAGTAAACGGTGCATAGCAGTAAAAAAATGATCTCTCACAGGTTTTGAGTATTTTTCATCATGTTTAGTGTAATACCATAAGCCTTGAATAATAGCACTGCGAGGCCTATACGGAGAGCCACTGCTGACGCTGGCAGTGCTCCCCAGTAGAGAAAAGTCATGACTTTACAAGAAAAAGCTGAATTGCTTGATATGTGCCCACAGATTGAGCCTGCCATTTCAAGATTCTATGAACCCAGCATAAAGATCATTGTAGAGAAAAGAAAATTCCTGAAGCTGTCACTGTAGCTACACTAGTAGGCATGGAAACCTTGCACTTTTTGCAAAATACCTTTTCTTCTTTTTTTTTTTTTTTTTTACTTCTGTTCGCCCCCCCGCCCAGCCCACAAAATACCTTTTTATCTCGTATTGAAAATGAAGCTTTTATATGGGTACAGGATTGCTATTAGAAAGGCTCACCTATAGATCTAATATGACCTGAGAAAAAGCAAAGTCGTTTTGAGACAACTTACAGCAAAAGGAAGGTGGAGAGATTTAAAGCTGGAGAATTTAATGCCAGCAAATGATGATGTGATAATCTTAAAAAAAGATTTGGCTTTAAAAATGTCAAGATAACAGGAGAAGCAGCTTCTCTTGATCAAGAGGCAGCAGACCAATTCTAAGATGCCATCAAGGAAATTAAGGAGAAAGGATATCTGCCTGAACAGGTTTTTATTTTTTTTATTTTATTTTATTTTATTTTTGAGACACAGTCTCACTTTATTGCCCAGGCTAGAGTGAGTGCCATGGCGTCAGCCTAGCTCACAGCAACCTCAAACTCCTGGGCTCAAGCAATCCTGCTGCCTCAGCCTCCCAAGCAACTGGGACTACAGGCATGCGCCACCATGCCCGGCTAATTTTTTTCTATATGTATTAGTTGGCCAATTGATTTCTTTCCGTTTATAGTAGAGATGGGGTCTCGCTCTTGCTCAGGCTGGTCTCAAACTCCTGAGCTCAAATGATCCGCCCACCTCGGCCTCCCAGAGAGCTAGGATTACAGGCATGAGCCACCGCGCCCAGCCATGAACAGGTTTTTAATGCAGATAAAAAGTGCCCTATTCTGGGGAGGCGGGGGGATACTACACAGGATATTTATTAGTGAGGAAGAGAAGCAACCACCAAATGGAAGGCAGGAAGGGATAGGCTGCCTCTCTTGTACAAGTGCAGCTGGGTTTATGGTCAGGACTGCCCTCACCTATGAGGCTGCTAGTGCCAAGCCTGGAAGGGAAAGGTAAACACCAGCCGTTAGTCTTTTGGTTGTACAACAAGAAGGCCCGGACAAGGAGAAAACTTTTTCTGGCTTGGTTCCATCAGGGCTTTGTTGCTGAAGTCAGGAAGTACCTTGCCAGTAAGGGATTGCCTTTTAAAGTTCTCTTGATACTGACCAGTACCCCCCGCCACCCAGAATGCCATGAATTTAACACCAAAGGTGTCAAAGTGGTCTTCTTGCCCCCAGACACATCTCTACTTTAGCCTCTAGATCAGGGGGTCATATGGGGTCGTTACACATGATACTCTATGGGTAGGATGGTCAATACTATGGAAGAGAACCATAATAGAACATCATGGAAGTCTAGAAGGATTATATCATTAAAGATGCCATCGTTAAAAGCCATTAAGAGCCATGAAAGCCATCAACCCCAAAACAATAAATTTCTGCAGGAGAAAACCGTGTCCAGATGTTGCACACAACTTCACAGGATTTACAATAAAGCCAGTAGAGAAAATCATGAAAGAAGTTGTGGATATAGCAAAAAAAAGGTGGGGGATAGAAGTGAAGGGTTCCAAGTTATGGATCTTGGAGAAATTCAAGAGCTAACAGACACCACACCAGAGGAGATGAGTGCTTCCAAACCAGTGCCAGACGACAAGGAAGCAGGCATAGAAGAAGCAGTGCTAGAAAACAAACTGACATTTGACAATCTGGCAGAAGGGTTCTGATTATTCAAGACTGCTTTTGACATCTCTTATAACATGGACCCTTCTGTGATAACAGGCACTGAAACTGAAGCAAATGGTGGAAGAGGGATTGGTACTGTAGAGAAACATTTTTAGAGAAATGAAGAAACAAAAAGTCAGAAATTACTATGCATTTCCATCAGGCTACACTGAGCGTGCCTGCCTCTCCTGCCCCCACTTCCACCTCCTCCACCCTGGGAACAGCAGTGCCGGGCCTCCTCTTCCTTAGCACACTCAGCGTGAAGCCCTTTGTGGTGATCCACTTCTACGTAAGGAAGAGTTTTCTCTTCCTTATGATTTTCTTAATAACATCTGCGTTTTTCTCTAGCATACTTTAGTGTAAAAATACAGTATATAATAGATGTAAAAATGTGTTAATCAACCATTTATGTTATCTGGATGGCTTCTGTTCACCAGTAGGCTATTAGTAGTTAAGTTTTGGGGGAGTCGCATTATATGCAGATTTTCAACTGTGAGCGTGCTGGGCGCCCCTATTCCCCATGTTGCTGAAGGATTAATTGTGTTACCCTTTTTGTTTGCCATTTTTTCTGTCATACAATCATATCATATGAAAATAGTTATCGCTTTATGTCTTTCCAGCTTTTTTAGCACTAGTTTCTTTCTAATTGCAACGGTTAGCACCTTTTATGTAATGTTCAGTCTTGGCAGTAGGGGGCATCTTTGTCTTGTTCTTGACTTGAATGAAAATGATTCTGTTGTTAACCCTCATAAAGTACGACTCTGCTTTTTAGCTGAGATAGCTGTCTATTCATATTTTACTGCTCATTTTTAGAAAAAAGTCAAGAATGAATTTTGTCGGCCGGGCGCGGTGGCTCACGCCTGTAATCCTAGCACTCTAGGAGGCCAAGGCGGGTGGATTGCTCGAAGCCAGGAGTTCGAAACCAGCCTGAGCAAGAGTGAGCCCCCGTCTCTACTATAAATAGAAACAAATTAATTGGTCGACTAATATATATAGAAAAAATTAGCCGGGCATGGTGGTGCATGCCTGTAGTCCCAGCTACTCGGGAGGCTGAGGCAGGATGATCACTTGAGCCTAGGAGTTTGAGGTTGCTGTGAGCTAGGCTGACGCCATGGCACTCACTCTATCCTAGGCAACAAAGCGAGACTCTGTCTCAAAAAAAAAAAAGAATGAATTTTGTCAAAAGACTCTTCAGCCTCTATGGAACTGTTCATATAAATATTTTCCCTTTCCTATTAGTATAATGATATTAGTATAGACTGCCTAATATTGAACCATTTTGTATACCTTAAGTAGAACTCTCCTTGGTCATGATGTATTATTATTACTTTAATGTGCTTCTTCTCGCTATTACTTTATTTAGGATTTTTGTATTAATACTTGTGAGAGTCATCTGTAGTTCTTTTCATTATTACAGGAAATTGCTGTTGGATTTGGTATTCTTGTTATACTTCCTTCCCAGAAAGTAATTGAAAATTTCTTCCTTTGTGATGCTCTATATCAGGTGTTGGCAAATGTTTCCTATAAAGGGCCAGATAGCAAATATTTTAAGACAATTCAAATCACGTGATCTCTACTTCAGCTATTCTGCCATTGCACTGCAGAAGCAGCCATGGATGGTCCGTAAACAACTGAGTGGCTGTTCCAGTACAACTTTACTGACAAAACAGGAGACGGGCTGGACGCCCAC